>PVKP010029848.1:0-28649 GCA_004027715.1 Plecturocebus donacophilus | reverse complement strand
AAGGGAACTTAGCGAGGGACGCCGGGACGCACAGGAGGAACAGAATACCGGAAGGGAACTTAGCGAGGGACGGGGACGCGCAGGAGGAACCGAAAACCAGAAGGGAACCTAGTGAGGGAAGCCAGGACGCGCAGGAGGAAAGTGTGCCGAGTGCGCCTTAGGAAAGCGTGGTGTGGTCAGACACAGTCGCACATACATGAATCGCAAGCCCAATTAAAAATTCCAAAGGGGCTTCTTTAGGTTTTCAAGACCATTTTAAGGTTTAGTTTTATTAAAAAATAAGCAAGACAACCAGAAAAAAAGACCAAGGAGGGCACGGGTGAGTCCAACCCGCATGCACGAAAGCCAAGTTCCACGGCCTGTGGAAACAAGACAGAAAATCTCCCAAATACCCAGCACAGGAGGATGGCAGCGGGCAAGGTGCTGAGGATGACATGGGCTTCAGTACGAGGTGCTGGGGCAGGAACTGTGCCTGCCCAGTTCATCACGGAAAAAGAAATTACAGGCGGATCGTAGATGAAACCATTAAACAGCCGGTAACTGTTTTGTAAGCTCGGGGAAAAGCCTAAAGCCCAGGAACTAAGGCAATATACTAAGTGTGAATCTGTGATTTAAAAGAAGGATTGGTTTAGTAAACAGTAAGATAAACCACGCGGGGCAGGATCTGCTATCTCCTCTCCGCACACAGGAGCCTCTGCCCTGAAGGCTGGGCCCTACATGGCACCAGGCTACCGTGCGTGGCTGCAGGTCAGGGCGGGCTGGGCCTCACGGCAGGCCATCTTCCCACTCCCATGTTGACACTGAGCAGTTCCTCTGCCCGTGGCTCCTGGGTCTGGGAGGCCTAGAGACACCCATGGATAGCGCGTGGGCCTGTGGGGCAGGACTGAGCCACCTCTCCCTCCTTCTGCAGGCTGGGCTCTGGTTCCAAAGCTGGAAAGAGACTCCTGCCTCTCCCAGGATGACTGCACTGCCAGACCTCTGTTCTCAGCGCCCACAGGGGCTACCAAGGTGGCCTTTCATCTAGAACCAGACACATGTGACACTAGGGGACCACAGACCCAGGGCAAGGGGAGCCATGTGGCTTGTGCTGCGGATATGTTAACATTCATACAGGACACCACAAATAGTAAATTTTATTGTATGATAATTATAAAATTATAAAAAAGACTGTGGCAAGCTGAAAAAAATTTTGATAACTTTACTACCAATGGCTAATTTGCAAACTCCTACAAATTGAAAAAAATGGGCAAAGAATATAAACAACTATTGATAGCAAAATAAATACACAGTTTTTAAACCTATGAAGCACAGGTTTACTCATTAGTTTAAAAAAAAAAACCTGAAATGATTGTCATTTCTCACCTGCTATATTGGAAGAGATAGAAAGTTTAAAAAAACAGTTCCCTCATCTCTGCAGGGGTGGAGGCTAAGGCCAGCTCTGGGATAATTTGGCAGTATCTGTATCAAAAGAAAACCAGAAGCCTAGGACTGACTCTGGGATTCCATCCTTGGGAATGTGTCCTGCAGACACACTCGGACGTGTGAGAGGGACTGACTGTGCGATTCCATCCTTGGGAATGAATTCTGCAGACACACTCGGACATGTGAGAAGGATTGACTCTGGGATTCCATCCTTGGGAATGTATCCCGCAGACACACTCGGATGTGTAAGAGGGACTGACTGCGATTCCATCCTTGGGAATGTGTCCCGCAGACACGCTCGGACGTGTGAGAGGGGCTGACTCTGCGATTCCATCCTTGGGAATGAATTCCACAGACACACTCGGACATGTGAGAAGAATTGACTCTGGGATTCCATCCTTGGGAATGTATCCCGCAGACACACTCGGATGTGTGAGAGGGACTGACTGCGATTCCATCCTTGGGAATGAATTCTGCAGACACACTTGGACATGTGAGAAGGATTGACTCTGGGATTCCATCCTTGGGAATGTATCCCGCAGACACGCTCGGACGTGTGAGAGGGACTGACTCTGCGATTCCATCCTTGGGAACATATCGTAGACACACTCAGACGTGTGAGAGGGACTGACTCTGCGATTCCATCCTTGGGAATGAATTCTGCAGACACACTCGGACATGTGAGAAGGATTGACTCGAGGATTCTATCCTTGGGAATGAATCCCGCAGGCACACTCGGATGTGTGAGAGGGACTGACTCTGCGATTCCATCCTTAGGAATGTGTCCCGCAGACACGCTCGGACGTGTGAGAGGGACTGACTCTGCGATTCCATCCTTGGGAATGTGTCCCGCAGACACGCTCGGACATGTAAGAGGGACTGACTCTGCGATTCCATCCTTGGGAATGAATTCCACAGACACACTCGGACATGTGAGAAGGATTGACTCTGGGATTCCATCCTTGGGAATGAATCCCACAGGCACACTCAGATGTGTGAGAGGGACTGACTCTGCGATTCCATCCTTGGGAATGAATCCCACAGGCACACTCAGATGTGTGAGAGGGACTGACTCTGCGATTCCATCCTTGGGAATGAATTCCACAGACACACTCGGACATGTGAGAAGGATTGACTCTGGGATTCCATCCTTGGGAATGTGTCCCACAGACACACTCAGATGTGTGAGAGGGGCTGACTCTGGGATTCCATCCTTGGGAATGTATCCCAAGACACACTCGGATGTGTGAGAAGGAACAGACACTCAAGCACGTCGCCCAGTTTTGTTTAAAATGATAGGAATGGGAAATAACCTGGACGTCAGCTGACAAGCATAGGCTAAGCCAGAGTGAGGCACTGGCTGCAAATGCCAACACAGGGCTGAGACGGACGCTGAGAGAGGGTCTCTGGGGCAGACGGGCGCAGAGGCACGGGACAGATGGTGTGTGCTAAGTCGCCACGTGTGTGAAGAGCGGAAGCGCTCACGAGTGTTTACACGTCTAGGCACAAGTTTCTTGGAACCGTAACTGTGGTGGTTTCTGACTGGGCGATGCAGAGGCAGGGATGGGCTTTCACATCTCACCCTATGAAGCGTTTGAATTTTGTTCCATGTGCATTTATTGCCTATTGCTAAAAACATCAAAATTTACTTGTTTAAAAAAGAAAGTTTGGTGAACAGGGAGCTGGCCTCAGGAAGGGGCTGCAGCTCCTTAAAAACCGGAACTATTCAGGGCCTTCTGCAAACCACGAAAACCACAGCCAAGCCAAAAGCCAACCAAACCCACAGTGCTCCCAGGAAGGCAGGCAGGAGGCCGACTTACTTTGCACGCAGGTGACGAAGCCCGGGTCTTTGGTGTACGGAGACCCATACTTGTGGATGCAGTCTGCGGGGAGACAGGGAATGTAGTGTCAGCCATCCTCACGAGACCGCACGCACTGCAGAGCCTCCACTTCTGAGAAGCTCTCCTCACCTGGGGTGCTGACATCCTCCAGAAACAATGCCACTTAGCGTGTGTTAATACAAACATTTCAGCCCCTCACCCTCACAAACGGAAAACGGCCTCCACCAACAGCAGAGCTGCACACCCATAGCTGTCAAGTGCCCCGAGCACTGCCCGCAATTCCCAGGGGGTTCCTCCTGCCTATGGAAGAATCACCGGGAGTGTTCACTAAGATTCCTGACAGTACGAGGAAAGCTAAACTTCATTTTCAAGTAGACCCCTGTTAGGAAACGCTGTCCGTAACTGGAAAGCTGCTCTGCTTCGGAGAAAGCCCTCCACACTCTCTGACTGGCTGGACACAGCTTGACAGGGGACGCCCCACTAGGGGGACGGGGGAGGTGGGGCCAGGCACGTGCATATCCAGGGACAACCTGAAACGTGAGACTGCAACGGGTGCTGGCCTCTCGACCTGACCCCTCAGTGGGTCACTGTAGCTTATCCAGGTGCAGAAAGGCACAGATGGACGGCAGAAGGCCTCCTGTGGGTGTGTCGTGGACAGCTGGCCACCCCCGCTTCAGAAGTCCATCCCAGCACACCCAGGCTGCCTGGCGCCGGGGCTTTGCAGGCCAGTTCCAGACCCACTGTGTATGTTCCAGACATGGAACCAGGGAAGCACCCTTGAAGAGGACATTTACTAAAATCCATTTTACAACATTAGAAAGGAAGAGCCTGGAATACATTTCTCTCCTAAGTGAAATGCACTCAAAGAGCTCTGGGATGGTGTCAGTTAAACCAGCAGTTCTCAAAGGGTGACCCAGAGCCTCTGGGTTTCCCTTTCTCACTGTCCTCCCCTCCTAAGTGTCCAGTGGGGGTCTCCAGAGGCCACCCCACATGCAGCAGCTGCTCTGATGGCTGAGATAATGCCTCCCTGTTCTTCAAATTAAACAGAAACACTCAGTTTTAACTAAGCATTCCCAGTTTTAATTAAGGATACGGTAACTATCAGTAATTACAGCCCACAGGAACACAGACCCCTTTGGGGTCCTCAATGTCTTCAGAAGTGTTTAGTGCTAAGATCAGAATACTGGAGGGCAAAATCAGTCACACTTCCTGACAAGAGCTGAGGCTGGCATCAACTCAGAGCAGGGTCCACAGATCGCCTGAGGTTCCACTAACATGGAATAAAGCTGTGGCATAAAATAAACAGAGAAACTTGTGTTTCTGACCTGCATGTTCTGGACAGTTCCACGTGCACCACGTGATTAAGAGTCTTCCTTCCAGGAGTCACGTGATGAGGGGATTCCTCCAACACGAAAACGCACCCCCCAACTATGCCTCCACGACCGCCAGGGTAGAGCAGTGACTGGGACTTACCTAAGTATCTCGGGTAAAAGTAGTCCTGTGGAAAAGAAAAAGGCATGTGTTTACTGGCACGCTACGAGGGTCTGTAAACACCACGAGAGTCTGCTGGTTAGTCAGAGGCTGCGCTCGGGGGAGCCAGGGGCCACGCCACCCGGGAGAGCGGAGGGGAAGTGACCGGGGGTGCCGCTAGGCTGCCCCTCGCAAAACCGTCAGCACAACTGCCGTGAGACCGACAGGCAAAGGCAGGGCCGTTCCAGCTGCTTGGGAGGCGCCAGCCAGTGAGTCCAGGCAGAGGCCTGCCTGGGAGAACGAGAAGCCTTCCCAGGAACGCCCCAGTCTCCGCTCCCTGTCGACACAGGGCCTCTTAAAACCCAAAGCCCTTAGTTCCTGTTGACACAGGGCCTCTCAAAACCCAAAGCCCTTCCCTTTGGCACACGGGCATTGATTTGCACTTATTGTATTTGTGAAACAAAACTGGCGCTGGGCGAGGCGTAGAGGCTGACGCGAAGGGTCTTCCTATCCTGAAAGCACACTGACCATGTGCACACCGGACACAAGTGAGCTGTCAGGTCCGGGAACCGCTTCCCGTCGCTTGGCCAGCAGAGGCCGGCTGGAAACTTCTTCAGGATTCTTCTGCCACGGCCCCCAGACCCTAGGGCCACGGCCTGGGGAGAGCAGCCCCGACCTCCAGCTTAGGGTCAACCATGCCAGCAGTCTGGGCCTGAGAGCCCACAGTCCCAGCGGCCTCTCCATGCTGGGTGTGAGTCAGCATTTTCACACCATTTCATGAAATCCTCACAAACACCACCCAAGAAGGTCTTTTTAACCCCATCGACAGGAATGAGGAAACCCAGCTCAGGATGGTTGTGGGGCTTCCCGCAGGCCACGGAGTTCAGGATGAGCCGGCGCTGGTGGCATTTTGTAGAGCAGCAGGCAGAGGAGGTGCCCAGCGCCATCTGCAACGCACCTTCGGCTTCAAGCGCTGGCTCCCACAGCCTTCCCGCACTTGCTGACCTCGCCCCACCTTTTGTGGAAGAGCCTGGAGGCTCCCCTCCGTCCCAGCCTTGGCAACACCCTCCTGAGGCTTGCTTGGCTGTTTTCACAAAGTGATGTTCTAGGAAAGATGGGATGCTCTTAAACTCTTACTCTGTTAGGAGACAAGAAGGGTTGGGGTGAGCTGCTGTTCAGCTCGTGTGTCTGATGGGAGGGCGGCCACTCTGGGGTCAGGAGGGCCGCAGGCCTGGACCACCCACCCTCATGCCTGCCCTCATTTCTCTCACTTCCAATTTTAGTCATGGGTTGGCAAACTCCACGAAAAGGCAAGACCAGCAACACCAAGTGAGCCCTGGGGGAGTCCTGGGGCAACTTGGGCCAGCAGCAGCTTCTAGGTTTGCAAGGAGAAGGAACGTGACGGGGCTTTGTCTCGAAGCCGGCAGGAGGCCCTGGTTCTGAAATAAAAGGCTTAGGATGGGTGCAAAAGGTGGCCTCTCGGGTTTGGGAAGCCTGGGATTGAAAATGACTAAGAACTAGTGAGTAAACAGCCTAACTGTACATACATGCTTGCATCATCACAACTTTCCAGCAAGGGTATTCTAGTTTTCAAAATCAAGACTAGTCAACTACTTAATGTGTAATCTGCAACATGTAATCTGTATTAATCCTGAGTTTCATTGTTGCAAAAAGGCATTATTCACGGAAAAATCACGCCGACCTCCTCTCAGCCACACCTATGGGAACAGGGTTTCTGAAACTACAGGGTCATAACCCTGGGCAGTGTACCCTAGTTTGCATGCTTGATTATTTGTGGAGGTAATGGAGGCAGAAAGCGTGTGCTAATTCCACCGGCAATCTAGGAGAAAGATGGCTAAACCCTGAGCAAGAGCAAAGCTAAGACGAATAAACCTAAAAACGCTACACACTCCCAAGAGAAAGAGACACTTCACATTGTCCTTAGAACATTCTGGCCAAAGATGTAAGACCCAGAAATGGCTTTGAGTAAAGGCACCCAGATAAGTTCCCTGACCTGCAGAACCAAACACAGAGCACTTTGTTCTCAAAACCCCCCGACCCCCGTATGCACTACAAGTTGTTCAGGTGCACAAACCTTGGCCTGAAGCCCTGGATTAGCCAACTCTCCTGAGCAGCACCCCCAGGAGTCCCCATGAAGCAAAGGCCACCACCCAGAAGGCGGAGACTTAAAACCAGGAGCTCCTTACACACTGACTGTCTTCTCAACCTAGGAAGAGCAAGACCTGTGGTAATGGGTTGGTGTGCTGGGGGTGGGTGAGGGGAAGAGGGGGAGGAAGCTGGGATTCCCAGGCTGGAAATGGCACCATTTGGCCCCTGGAAATCATTTCCCCAGGGATCTGCTTCTGTTTTGTTTGAACAGCTACAGATTGAAAGAAGTGAGCAAACCCCAAGCCACTGCACTTCTCTTGAAGCTGATGCTTCAAGAGGAAAAGGACAACATCTACCTGCCCAGCACCAAGCTTGGTGCCGATTGTCCCCCAGAGGCCTCCAGAGCCATCACAAAACACATGGCTGGATGACAGATGGACAGCAGGTGAGTGCATGAAAGAACAGATGAGTGAAAAATGAGTGCATGAGTGAAGAGATGGATGGATGGACAGATGCATGTTATCACCTGACATCTGCTGGACCCACCCTTCCAGGTGAGAAGTGTGGCACCCACTGCACAGAGGATGCAGCCATGATGAGTGAATGGATAGATGAGGGAATGGATAGAGTAGTGAGTAGGATGGATGGGTGAGTGGATGGAGGAGTGAATAGACAGATGAATGAATGAATCACTGGGTGAATGAGTGATGGGATGGATGAATGAATAGATGAGTGGCTAAAGATGGATAAATGAAGAAATGAATGAGTGGATGGATGAGTGGGTGGATGAACGAATGAATAACTGGATGGATGAGTAAATGAATGGAGATGGATGGATAAATGAATGAGTAGATGGATGATGAGTGGGTGAATGAATAAGTGAGTGGATAGATGGGTGAGTAGATGGATGGCTGAATGAATGAATGAAGGAATGAGTAGATGGATGGATGAGTGGGTAGATAAATGGGTGAGTGAGTAGGTGGATGAGTGGCTGAATAGATGAATGAATGACTGGGTAGGTGGGCAAGTGAATGAATGGAGATGGATGAATGAAGGACGAAAGAAAGGAGGGGGTGAGTGGGTGTATGAAAGAATGAATGAGTGGTTGGATGAGTGGATGGATGAGTAATGAATGGAGATAGATGAATGAGTAGATGGATGAGTGGGTGAATGGATGATGAGTGGGTGGATGGGTGAGTGGATGGATGGATGAGTGGATAGATGGATGAATGAATGAATGGATAGATGAGTGGGTGAATGGATAATGAATGAATGAGTGGGTGAATGAATGAATAAGCGGGCAAGTGCAAGGACCTACAGTTTTCACTCCAACAAGGCACTGAATTCTCAGCTTCACTTAAATCATATGTAAGTACCTGGAAGAAAAGTTGAAATCAATGCTCCCACTCTGTTCCTTTTGACAATATGGAAGGGTTTGCATTATAATTTCTCAGGTTTACAAACTGCCATGTGATTTTAAAACTTAAATCTTTGTTACCACCTGACATGTGCCGGACTCACCCTTCCAGGTGAGAAGCATGGCACCCACTGCACAGAGGATGCAGCCATTAGGTCTCTGAGAGGCTGTGGGCTTTGCCATTCCTGGCACAGAGGATGCAGCCATTAGGTCTCTGAGAGGCTGTGGGCTTTGCCATTCCTGGCACAGAGGATGCAGCCATTAGGTCTCTGGGAGGCTGTGGGCTTTGCCATTCCTGGCAGGGGCAACTCAGAGGGCGGCAGCGTCCTGGTCAGTGCAGGGCAGGTGCTCGGCCCGCATTCCCGAGGCTTTGAGGCAACCGTGAGCGGCCCAGGACAGCTGTGAATGTGGCCCAACAGAAATCCGTAAACTTTCTTAAAACATGAGACTTATGCATGGCCCCTCTTTTTTGCTCATCAGCTACTGTTAGTGGTAATTTTATGTCTGGCCCGAGACAGTTCTTCTTCAAATGTGTCTCATGGAAGCCGAAAGATTGGACACCCCTGCGCTAGGGGGTTACGGGGCTGGTCGCGGCTGGGAGCCCCATCTGCAGAAGGTCCTGGTGTGAACAGTGGAGCAATGCCTCCTGACGCCTCCCTGACTGCGCCTGTCACCCTTCGGTTTCGTTAAGCATGGAGGAAACCGAGTCTGAAATAGCCTGGAGGGAGCGGAGCCCGAGGACAGGAGCTTGGTCTGGCTGAGGTCTCACGGGAGGCCTCAAATTTGTTCTGAAACTACAGTAAGTGTCTGATGAGCAGACGCCATCTCCAGACCCTGGCATCCGCCTCTGCCACCTTTGCTCTGCTCAGGAGAGCAGTGGGTGCTGGCAGAGCCCATGGGAATTAGTGCACCGTCATGGGAAGACACAAGCCCACCAGACCCGGTCTCCCCCACTCAAAGCCACCCACAGGGCAAAGGTCAAGCACAGCAGAGAGCTACACACTGGCTCCCAGGATGGGTCTACCTCGGGCACCAGGCTGTAGCCTGGTCTGTACCTGGGCTGCTCATGCGGCAACCCACCAGCCCTATAATGACCTTTGACCTGGGGGCAAGCTTCCTCCCCCAGAGCTGTGGTTCAGAACAAGGTGGGGTGACCTCCCCACACCACCACGGGAATCAGGCAGGACCTGGCCCGTGAACAGGCCCTCCAAGGGGCTGGGGGATTCTTCCCTGGGCCTGCTCTGGGGCCCCTGCCCACCTGCCTGAGGCTTGGTGAGGGTTTCCGGTGGTCTCTCAGTCCAACTAGACCCTGGGAAGGCCCATTTGCTTTCCAAAAATGGCCAAAACCTACATGCGGTGATGGCACCTGACCCAGCACGTTAACAAGACAGGAAACAGTTCCGGGTCCGAAGCACACTAACTGGTAACACCTCAGGCAGCTGATATCAGGCGGGAAGGTTCCAGAACACTTCCTAAACACCTTCACCTCCGAATCCACTGCGACTCCGTGGGGCCCAGCAAGGCCTCTGCCTGGGGGGCTGGGGAGGCCGACCAGCGGATGAAGGGCACGCCCCTCCTGATGCTCACTCGTCCTTGGGCCACATCCCTGCAGAGCTGCAGTGAGGAGCGGAGGTCCGTGAACGTGGAGAGCCCTCTGCAAACAGCCAACGTCAGTCCTGCATAAATCTTTTTGTGTGAGTTTCATCTGCATTCTCACAGCAAACAGTGGTTATTTTTCAGTGTGCTAAGAATGTATTACTCTTTTAGTAAACAGCAGCCATAAATTTTGTTTCCAGAAATCTCTATCTCACTGGACAAGTGGGCTGAGTGCTGAGTGCAGGGACTTTTGCTCATCAACACCATAATTTTCTCTGATGTTTTCCATGGGAAACAGTCACGAGAATTCACTAACTCTTTGACCATAACGTTGTCTTCCAAGAACTTGACTTCTAAGAGAAAACTTGGAGTAACACCCGTGGGAACTGCCTGGGGAGTCTTCCTTTCTCAGCGCTTGCAGAGCCTCTGAAGAGCCGCCGTCTTACAGACCTTCGGCCTGGCTGCCCGGCTCTGCTCATGTTCCTCTAGCTTGAGACATGCAAAATCCTTTCCTTCCTTCCAAATTCATTTCCTGGGTCTTCACACCCTCAGCAGCCTGCTCCAGCCCTGAGTAGAGTGGCGGCACCCAAGGCCCCCAGCCCAGAGGACCCCAGGCCGACCTGGAAGGAGACAGCCCGGGACGATGCAGTCAGTGCACCCGGCACGGCCATCCACACCCAGGGTCAGCGGCGACAGGCGCCTCTGCCCTCCTCGAAGCTCACGCCCAGTGTGTCCTCCCTTGCTGGGAGTTCATCCTGGGTGTGACCAGCAGGGCAGACGTGGGTGCGAGGAACAGCCTCTGTGGCCGACTGCACGGCTGTGAGCACCCCTCCACGCCCCACAGCGCCGAGGTGGTGCCTGAACCGGTGGGTAACTAAGCTCTTCTCACAGAAGCCACCAGACCCACATCAGTGTCTTCCAAGGGCTTCGTGGCAGATGGGACAGAGGAGCTCGTGTGGCTTCCGGCAGCTGCACAGCAGTAATGCTGAGACTCACTCTGCCCATGTCTGCCCGCAACACACAGCACGCTCCCGACAGCCCCCAGCAGGGTGCCCAGCATTCGGCGTGCGAGTGTGGACGCGGTGAGGGAAAAGAGCCGCAGCCTCCCGCCCCCGGCACTGGGCCAGCGCAGGCTCTCGGCGAGGAAGGCCCGCTGTCTTTCAGGGCAGGTCCCGCCGAGGGCCGTCTCTCCCAACTGCAGAGCAGTGACTGTTTTGGGCCATTGGCGGCATCCTCGGGGACCCAGAGAAAAGCCAGTCAGGAAGACACGCAGCTGTCGGGGAGGGATGCCGGCCACTTAAGTGCTACGAGGAGAGAGGCCAGGACACGCCACAGGCGGCACGGGGTGGGGAGAAGGGGGCCGGGCAGCACGACTAACGAGAGAGAGGGCAGTCTGCGGAGGACGGGTGAGGAGGAAGGAGGGCGCCTGTGCCCACCTCGGCCCCAGTGGCACCACTGTTCTGGGAGCAGCCTTGTGCCCGCAGCGCTGCTGCGAGGAGGAAGTGGGATGTCTCACTGCAACTGCTTGGGGAGAAACAAGATGGTGTACTTTCGTATTTTCTGATCAGATAGAACGGCAAAATAAAAAGGTCGTGAGCACAGGGCCAGTGATTCCGCGGTGAGAACAGCGAGGGCCTGACGCCCACCTCTGCAAGGGCGTCTCCTGCACACGGCGCCCACGCTGCAGGTCGCACACACGTGCCTTGGACGCAGGTTCGCCTGGAGAGGTGTTGACGGCTCCAAGAAAATGTCCTAACCTTGGAGCCTGGGGCCTGGGCTTCCATCCGCGTCTTCCCCACAAAAAGCGAACTGGGACCAGTCCCTCGATAAAGTCCTGGGCTCCATTCACCGAACACAGAATGAGAGGGTGCCTGAGTCTTGCCAGCCACAACATTCTATGACCCCAGGACAGACTATTGCAAAACCCATGTTTGTTCCCGGCTTGGAAAAGGGAGGTTTATTCAGCCTCTCGGAATCCAAGGGGGGCTCCGGGCTCGCCCAAGGGCCCTGATGAGCTGCTCCGTGGGACGCTGAGCGGCTCAGTTCCCTTGAAAGGGCAGCTGCACCATCAAGCGCGTCTCCACCCGAGGATCCAACCCGCAGGGTCCCGGACAGGATGCTGGTGTAAGGACAGTAAAGGCAAGCAGTGCCCTGACTGCGACCCCCGCCAACAGTAGCCAGGCGCGCACACGAGCACAAGCCACGCACGTCCCGGCAGCTGCCCGAGGGACAGGCTTCTCCTCCGGCTTTATCCAAGCTGAGCTGGTCTGAGGCCAGACGACCAGGCCCGGGCCCCGAAGCCGCCAGGGTCGCTCTGAGGACTAGGGGGACTTAAAGCTTGCCTGGACTCCCCTTGTGGCCAGGACACGTCTCTCTAGTGGACTGGCTGCCTTCGGCGTTGTGAGGACCAGCCAGGCACGTGGGTTGGTGCCTTCCTCTGGCCCTGCTGAGCAGCCGTACTCAAGTTCAAAGGCAAACCCGCCGTCACAGTGGAGCCACGGGCTCTGCAGCCCAGCACGAAGCACCTGCCAGGCCACGTTCGTGACACTCACGCTCCGAGCCCCGACACACACCAGCTCCCCGCAGCCGCCCGGTGCTTCACGCGCCCACACCAGCGCCGCCGAGCCCTCGCGTGGGTGCCGGCACACTCAGTCACCTGCGCACGGAGGAGCACACGCGGGGCCGGGGTGCTGCCAAGTCCTGCTCTACCCTAGCCCCGGCAAGCACGGGAGTTAATGACTGACAGTGCGGGTCCTCCAGCTCGAATGCCCGGGACACGCTGGAGCCCTCACAGGCTTCTCAGCCCCGCAGGGTGTCAGTGTCCACATCTGTAAAATGGCACAGTGGCAGCTGCTACAGTGTCGTGCGGATGTAACAGCCTCACACGTGGATACGCTGAGAACAGTGCTCTCAGGAGGACTGCGTGGCACGACTCATCTTTCAGACGGACGAGCTTAGCGACCGTTCTGAGAGCCGAGGGCCGTGTTCTTCACGGGAGTTTCAGCACCCGCTGCCGCTACTCAGTCGTCAAGGTTGGCACAGAAAGCTGGCCTGCCTGTAAACACCGTCACATGTCCCCACAAGTGTGGAAGGGAGGCGAAGTGTCTTCCAGGTGTCGGGGAGAGGGTCCAGCCACACCCAAGGCCCACCGCGCCTCCCTGAGCGCGCCCACGTACAGGCTGCCCTCATCTGGAGGGGGCAGGAAGGCCTAACCGCCTACCGCAACCCTCTGCTTCTGTAGGGATGCTCAGCTTAGCAATGCTGAAAAGAAACAATGTGACTCAGAGAGTGGCCTTACTGTACTGCGACTGTCCTGGCGCGGAGCCTGTCCCAGCCTGGCCAAACGCTTGACCTTCGTATGCTGAGAATCCGCCACTGCAGCCACCCGCCCAGGCTGAGCTGGCTGGGTTGAGCCGTGTGTTTTCCATGGAGCACCAAGTTCCGCGGGAGGTCATCACAAAACTGCGTTTAGCAGGTTTGGGGACAGATGTGGAAAAAATGTCTTTTCTTGTCATGGGCACTAACACTGGAAGGAAACGAATTTCACCTATAATTTGAAAACAAAGCCTGAGAAAATCAGTAGAATATTCACAAGGCCCAATGCACCTGACTGTTTCTTTTGCATATTATACTTTTAATCAACCCCAGTCAGAGCAGACGGTGCCTGTCAGAGCGAAATGCAAAACTGATATTGTTCTTAGTTTCTTCCACTTCCAGCTCCCCTTTAAATTTTATTTTAAAACTTCAGAAAAGAACCTTTCACTTGGACAGGGTCAAAATTTACAAGGCATACACACCAGGTTTGCAATGAAATCACTGGAATGTAAAAACCATGGCCGAGGCCAGAGCACTTCCAGCATCCACCACGAAACCCTTAAACAATGAGCTTTCACTGGAGAAACAGCTCTCAATTTTAACCTTAGAAAAACGGGGGGAAAGGAAGCATGAGGGAACCTGGATGCCTGTCAATGGCTCTGGGGTAAAACCACAGCCTGCGAAGCGCTCGGCATGCCCCAGCTAGCAAGCGTCATGCCCCTTACTCAGAATCTCAAGGAAGAAGCCATAAGCAATCGCTTCCTAAAAGGGCGTTTTGTTCCTAAACAACAAAGGGAGACGTTCAGCGTTTCTCAAAACGTCTTTAATTAGAGTTTTCCACAGATGTGAAGCTCTCCGGCTCGGGTGAGGGTGTCGTGTGCAGGGCCTGGCACTTGGCTGCCTCTGAGAAAGCCCTGGGGGAGCCTGGCACCAAGTGTCTGCAGGCGCCGGGGTGGAAACAAGTCCCTGCGCAGGTGCAGGCACAGGAGAGGGCCGCAGAGCCGGCGCGGAACACTGCTCCACCTGCCCACCTGCCGGCCTCAGGAGGGCCCAGGAAAGGCCCTGGCCGCAGGGCTCTGGCCCCTCAGGCAGGGGGTTCTGGGATTGGAGAGACTCTGGGGGCTGGGGGAAGCTGGGGTCACAGAGCCCCGGGACCTTGTCTCACTTTTTAGTGATCCCTATGCAGCTGTCGGTGCTCTTCTGACCCCAAAGTTGTGGAAAGGGAAACCTGTGTGACAGGGTGCAGACGTGTCTGTGTGTCTGTGCATGCACGTGTGTCTGTGTGTGTCTGTGCATGCACGTGTGTCTGGGTGTGTCTGTGTACGCACGTGTGTCTGGGTGTGTCTGTGTATGCACGTGTCTGTGTGTGTCTGCATACACGTTTGTCTGGGTGTGTCTGTGCATGCACATGTGTCTGATGTGTGTGCATGTATGTGTGTCTGGGTGTGCCTGCATGAATGTGTGTGGTGTGTCTGTGCATTCACGTGTCTGGGTGTGTGTGTGTGCATGTGGCTGGGCATCCATGTGTCTAATTATGTAACCATGTGTACATGTCATATTGTGCATGCATGTGCATGACTCACTTTGTGTGACGGTGTGTACATGTATCTATGTGAACGTGTGCGTGTGTGTACGTCTGTTAATGTGTGCCTGTGCATGTGTGTGCATGCCTGTCAATGTGTGCCTGTGTATGTGTATACCTATGTGAATATGTGCATGTGTGTACATCTGTTAGTGTGTCTGCCTGTGCATGTGTGCATGTCTGTCAGTGTGTATGCCTGTGTGTGTCTATGTGAATGTGTCTGTGTGGTCTGTGTGTGTACATGTCTGTTAGTACATGTGTGGCTGTGTATGTGTATCTATGGGAACATATGTACATGTGTGCATGTGTCTGTGTGCGTATGCCTATGCACACCTGTATCCATGTGTCAGTACCATCTGTGCAGGCGTCTGTGTGACTGTGTGTGCATGTGCATATGTGTCTGTGTGTGGGAGTGTGCTGCAGCCTCTGTTAAGGCAGGGCAGGGGAGGTCTCAGCCTGGCCATCACCTTCCCCACCAGGCACCCCCATATTGCACAGGCCTCCCCTCCTACTTGGACCCTATCACCCCAACATCTGGGCCTGCATCCCAGCTGAGTGGCTGTCCCCAGGTGGGGACCCAAAGGGGTTTTCATTTCCATACAGGGTACCCCTTCCCCAGCTCTTCCCGAGGAATCCACAGGTCAGGGAAAAGGTGCTTGGAGGGCACACACAGTTTAGGACCAGCCAGCGTTCCAGAAGGGATGCACCGACATCCCATGCCGAGAATTCCTCACCACCAGCAGTGGGAGAACAGAGACCGGGACAGAGAGAAACACAGAAGGAGACAGAGAAAGAGATGAGGGGCGGGAGACCTGGCCTGGAGCACAGGCAGGGCCACATGCCTGCGCAGGAGTACTGCTAACCAGGCCCACCCAGCCCTTGGGGGATGTTGCACTTTGTCTTTCAAATGGAGCCAGGTGATGGGATCAAGAACCACAGCCTGGATGATTTTTCTGCACACAAGCCAGGGATCAAAGTGCACAAACAGGCTCCCAGGCAGGCACCAGAGGACCTGGACGGTAGGGCTGGGCTGGGCTGGGCTAAGTCTCTAGTCTCCGATCCTTTCTGGAATCATGGGTGATTACGGAGATCTTAGCAGGTGCTGGAACCCGATGGCCTTAAAGGATTTAGCAAACAGGCGATGGGCCTGGGGAGCTTTAGCAGGGACATGGTGGGGAGTCACCCTATCCTCTCTGAATTAGAAACTGAGACTCCAGGCTAGGAACCCAGCAGGGAGAGGCAAGGCCAGGGAGAAAGAATAACAATATGTAAAGGAAAACAAGATAAGAAGGACTGGGTGGTGGAGAGTAGGGAGGCCTGCGGGGGCAGCCCAGCCTGAAGGAATGTGGAGGGAGGAGCATAGCTCCAGCAGGGAGGGTTGGGGAGGTGAGAGGGGCGTCCCTTCCAGCAGAGCAGGGCTTTAAACCACAGGTGTGTGGTGAGGGCCGCAGCCTGGGAGGGGTGCTGTGCTTGGTACCTGCCTGCTGGAAGCCAGGGTTCTGTAGAGTGGGTGCTTCCCTAACAACCAGGAAAAAGCCCCGGTGGGGGTCAGTGGGACACACTGCAGGCAGGTGAGCACACAGGTGGGCATGCAAGTGCACACACAGGTGAGCCTGGAGTCTAGGAGGGGTGCTATGCTTAGTATCTGCCAGCTGGAAGCTGGGGGTCTGCAGAGCGGGCGCTCCCCTCACAACCAGGAAGAAGCCCCAGTGTGGGTCAGTGGGATGTGCCGCAGGCAGGTGAGCAGGTGGGCATGCAGGTACGCATACAGGTGAGCTTGGAGGCCAGGGAGCTGGCTCCAGCTGTCCCTTCCCTCCCTCGTAGGAGGCTGCCCGAGGGGAAGCAGCCAGGGCTGGTTAGGTGTGTGTTAACTAACGGGGGCTAGGCACTTCCACATCCTAAAGTGGCAGAGGGCTGGGGGCAGGTGAAATCAGTCCCTGAAGGTGGGCCCTGGCCTAGCTCAGACCACCTTCCCTACAACCACCTGTGGAGGACCACACATCAGGACCCTGGGCCTGGGGAGGCCAGGGACCCAAGGACGTTCTGACAGTCACATGGCCAGGTCCTGGTCACCTCTTCAGCTCAGGCCACAGCCCTTGTCCTCAATCAACCAGCCTCACTGCACAAAACCTAAAATGAGCGACATTGCAAAGACAAGGCGAGCTCGGCCTAGCATTCCCTGGGGAGGCCCTGGCCTTTGACAGGGGAAGCTGACGGATGACTTTCACACCTTAGCAGGGAGCTGTGCTTGGACGGTCCCCTGGGGCCGGGGGTCTCCCGAGGGTGTGTGTGGCAGAGGATGCGGTGGAGACTAGGATCCTGGAGGGGCGGGCCTGCTGAGCGGGAGCCGGCGGGGACTTAGCCCGCTGCTAGACCCTGCCCAGCCATGCTGTCCCCGGCGTCCACCTGCCTGTGTCACTGGAAGGACGGCCAGCCAACAGCCAGATCCAGAAACCAGAGGGAACGCCGCCCCCAGAGAGGCCAGCGCTTGGCCAGCCCTGACCTCCAGGGAGGCTGGCAGAGGGCAAGCAGGTGGGTATCATTTGGCGTGGGGGCGGGGAAGGACGGCAGAACCCCTGGAAGCGAGACGAGGCCGCTGGGGCCAGGCTGTGAGAAGCCAGGAGGGGCGGCCCCGTCCTCAAAGCCACTCAGCCACACGCAGGAGGGTGAGCGGGGCGGACACATGCCAGCACAGAAACCATCTGACGCAACGCAGCTGTACTAAAACGACGGGGTCCTGAGTGCTGTTTTCATTTTCTTGTCTTCATTTCACACTTTTGTAAATAGAGTGATTAAATTAAAATCGGAAAACCAGGTCGGGGACAGACCGTCGGTAGTCAGCGCAGTACGTCCAGCCAGCGTGCGGTTCCACGGACACGGCTCTGCGTCGCTGGAGGACGGCACGGGGGGCTGCACGGGCGGGACCGTGGGGTGGAGGTGACCCTGCGGGCCTCGGCTGCCACCACAGTCCCGGCGCGCGCAGAATGTTCCAGGTGAGGATGCAGATGGAGCGCACTGCACCAGCTGCAGGACCACCCCGAGCCAGGCGGTGATGCGGGCGCCCAAGGTCCACAGGCCACGGCTGGGACGGGACACCCTCGGCCCGGGGCACGGCCAGGGCTCATCATTAAAGAAACCGGAAAAGCGGCCGGAGAGCAGCCAGGCTGCGCCGAAGGAGGGCAGCGGGGAACAGCGCCCGGCGCGCCATCTCTGCGGGGACGAGCTATGGCCACAGCCTCCGAGCTTTCCAGAAAAGCAGAACTAAGCGGTCAAGTCAACCACCAGACAGCAAGTGGAAACGGGCCTCCAGGGTCCCAGAGCCGCGCTGGTAGCTCAGGGGGCGTCATTCCACCCAGGAGCAGTCTTCAAACGGCCATTCTAGCAGAACGGAAACTTCGCTGCGAAATGGCCCTGACTGCAGGGCGGGCGGGGCGTCAGTGGGAACCCGCACCTTCTCGGACTTTCCAGAGTCGGCAGCTCCCCGGGCGCCCCGCCCGCCCCAAGGGCCCGCCCCGCCGAACGCACCCGCCGCCTCCCGGGAGCACCTGGCCGCGAGGGCCCGCCCTCCCTCCGTCCCTCCCGCGTGCGGCCCCGCTCCATTCCTGGAATCGTATTTTTGGACCTGCAGCTGCAGCAGTTCCCGCCCTCGGCCCTTTGGATTCCTCTTTCGGGAGGGGTCGCTCTGCTCCCCTCACCTCCCGCGCGGCCGAGTTTAACCATTGTGTTTCCTTCGCACTTTGAAAGCGGACCTCGGCGTCCCCGCGGGGAGGCGTCTGTTTCCCGGACAGCCCCGCAGCGTCTCCCGGCCCCGCCTCCTCCCGCCGCGCGCGGGGTCCTGGGGCCGCCGGCCGGGGCGTGGGGGGCGTGGGGGGCGCGGGGGGCGCGGGGCGGGCGGGGCTCCCGGGACCCTGAGGCCAGGCCTCGCGCGGAGAGGCCCCGGGGGAAGGCGGAGGCGCGCGGGGCCCGGGTCCGCGCATCCCGCCGGCCGCTCACCGTCTCGGGGTCGTTCTCGAACACCTCCCGCGCCTCCTCGCGGCTGCACAGCTCCTCCACGCACTCGCGCTCCAGGTGGCCCTGCTTGGCCTCCTCGAAGACCTGGTAGGCGCGGCGCTGCCTGGGCCGCAGGAACTGCGTGGCCTCGCGCGCCGGCAGCAGCGCCGCTGCCGGGGGAGAAACGGGCCGCGTCACGCCGCGCCGGAGCCTCCTCCCGCCGCCCGGGGACGGGGTCTGGGGCGCGGCCTCACCGAGCGCGCACTCCGGGGCCAGCAGCAGCAGCAGCAGCGCGGCGCGCAGGGCGGCGGGCCCGGGCGGGGGCGAGGGGGCCATGGCGGGCGGGGACGCGCGGTCAGAGCGCCCGGGAGGCCGAGGCGAGGCGCGGGCGCCGCGGGGCGGTGGCTCCGGTCATCCCGTCCTGGCGGCCCTGAAGGTCACATCGCGGCGGCGGCGGCACCTCGGGCGCTCGGTCTGGGCGGGTTCGGGCGGCGGCGCGCGGGGAGGCGGCGGGGGCGGGACCAGCGCGCGGGCGGGGCGCGGGCTCCCGGGAGGCTCCGGGCAGAGCGGGGAGAGCGCGGCGTCCGGGGCGCGGGAGGGGGGCGTCGCCGGGCGGCGGCCGCGTCCACCGGCGGGTGCGTCCTGCCCGCGTTCCGGGTGTCGCTGGAGAGCCTCGCCCCGCCGACCCGCTCCCCGCGAACCCGCTGCAGCCTCTTCGGAGCCGTCGTTCTCGGGCACGTTTTCTCAAGGCCGAAAACCCCAGAGGAAAGCGACGCGGAGGTCAGATCCGGTCCCCCGGGGCCGGCGAGCGAAAGGCGACGGTTTCCTTTTGTGATCTGTTTGCGTCATGATGCCTTCAACATCTGGAGGTTTCCCGGGAGATACTGAAGCTGAAAGCAACGCTGCCCTTGTCGTCGGAGACCGAGACTTTCTGGCTCTTGTGGAATATTTCGCAAAGTCAGGGGCAGAACCGAAGCGCGGCGGGGCGCTCCCGGGGGACCGGCGCAGGCAGGAGGGAGCTTGGATACCCCCCGCAGAACCCGGCCCCCAAGACGCCCTGGAGGGGCACTGAGTCAGCACCCCAGGTGGATGGCCATCTCGCTCGCAGCCTCTCTCTGCTTCTGCGACGGGGAGAACGGAACGCGGTTGCTGCTGGAACTCTGTGAGGTCATTGGCTTGAAAGTGGGTTTAGTGATATTTTAATTTAGGCAAATGCACGTCCGTGGGAACGATCCTCAGAAAGAATTCCGAATGGGACAGAGAAGTCGTCGCACCTGCGTCTGAGGCTCCCGGCGCCCTTGTGAGCTGCTCAGCGGAACAGGCGACGTCTAAACCACGTTTATTGCATTGACCTCCCCGCTTGTCCTTGAGGAGAAGCCCTGGCTTCGGAAACTGGGTGGGTGACACGCTGTAGTCAGCGTTTACAAGGCCCCTTAATCCCTTCGCTGGGCACACAGTTCACGAGCGCCCACCGTGGACCACGCAGGGCTCCAGGCACCGCCAGTCATTTCCTAAGCCTTACAGCTGTCCTTGGATACACTTCTAAGTGTGTCAGCTCCGAAAAGTCGTTCGTAATTATTTTCTGCACATTTTTGTGGTTTTCGGGAAGAGAGTTTATGGCGTTCATGCAACTCTCAGGATCATCTGAGGCGTTTAGGAATGAGCTGCTCCGGCCTCTGCCGGCCCCTCTGGGACCACCTGCGCCTGGGCAGGGCGCGCTGCTTGGCTCACGAGGTATCAGGGGGACCTCGGTTGGTTGCAGCCGTTCCGGAACCCTGGCCTCCTTTTAGTCTGGACCCCACTGTCTTTCCTCTTATCCCTGATTTAGCCTTTGCACGCAGTGACTGTTCCATCATGCAGAGGCTTGGCTTCTTAAAATGCGTTCACGTCCACCTGTTCATTTTGATTTCCATAACTGGGGAGGACAGAAAGCAAACATGGGCGACCATGGAGGATGTCTCCCTGACCCCAGGTAACTCCAAAATCCTTAACCGAGTTACCAGGGCAGGAAATCCGCGCTGAGGCAGACAACAATTCGGATGTGTTCCAACAATGGAGCGTGGTCGGGCACCATACAACCTGAACCAGCAATGGTGAAGTAGCCCACCTCCCAGGGGCAGGAGCTTGGACCCCGGGCAGTCCGTGTTTCCACGGGTGGCTCACTGGTCTGTGGCCCTGACGTGGAAAGCTGGTGGCCCCTCTCTTCAGGGGTAACCCAGGACGAAGGGCGGAAGTGGGGCAGGAGCGGGCGTCCGTACAGAAATGAAAGTTCTGCATTGCGTCTTCTGTCACTACTGCCAGTGATAATTCCATGGCAATCGGACCATCCATTCATCGATACATACAATAAATGTGAGTTCAGTGGCTGATATTTTGTCTTAAGAGATGCTGTGTTAGGCACAATCAGTTGTACGGTCGTATTTGTTTTTGTTTGCTTGTGTTTCAGTTTTGTTGAGGTGAAGTGGGAATACGGGAAACTACACACAGGTTTTGGCATATCTGTGACGGGTACACCTGTGAAGCCATCATCACAGTCAAGTTAGGGACTAGGACGATATCCATCACCCAAAAAGTGTTCTCGTGCCCTTTGGTGATTCCTCCATGGCCCCGACACATCCCAGTCCCTAGGCAAAACCACTGACCAGGTTTCTGTCTCTATAAATTTGTTTGCTTTTGCTAGACTTTCATATAAAAAAGAACCATACTATATGTATACTTTTCTGTCTTTTTTTTTTCACTTAATGTTTATTTTCAGAATCATCTATCCTGTTGCAGGTATCAATAATGTATTCCCTTTTATTGCTCAGTAGTTTTCCACAGTATGGGTAAAACACAGTTTATCATTCACCTGTAGAGGGACATTTCACTTCTTTCTAAATTTTTACTATTACAAACAAAGCTGCTGTGGACATTTGTGTGTGCATCCATGGCGTGGACATCGTGTGCACACGTGCTTCCCTTTCTCGGGGGAAATATCTAGGAGCAGAGTGTCCGGATCGCATGGTAGGTACTTAACTATTTAAACTGGTTTTCAAAGTGGTTGTACCATTTTACATTTTCACCATCAGTGCACGAGGGTTTCCTTTTCCCCCGCATCTCCACCCATGCTTTCTGTGGTCACTTTAAACATTTTTAGTCAGCCTTGTATTTATATAGTGGTATTTCATTGTAGTTTAAATTTGCATTTTTCAAATAACTACTGATGCTGGACATATTTTATTGTGCTTATTGCCATCCAGATATCTTCTTTGGTGAATGTCTGGTTAGATCTTATTTTCTTTCTTTTCATTTACTTGGTGATATGGTTTGGCTGTGTCCCCATGCAGATCTCATCTTGAATTCCCACGTTATGGGTGGGACCCGTGGGAGGTAATTGAATCATGGGGGCAAGTCTTCCCTTGCTGTTCTCATGATAGTCTCACAAGATCTGACGGTCTTTAAAAGAGGAGTTCCCCTGCACGAGCTCTTTGCCTGCTGCCATCCATGTAGACAGGAGTGGCCTTGGTGAGGCCTTCCCGGCCGCGTGGAACTGGAAGGCCAGTGAACCCTCTTTCTTCTGTGGATTGCTCAGTCTCAAGTATGTCTTTATCAGCAGCGTGAGAACGGACTAATGCGCTTGGGATGTGTGGGTTTCCAGTTGTTGAGCTGTTTGTTGCGTTTCAAGAGTTCTATGACTGTTCTAGAAGCAAGTCCGTTGTCGGATGTGTGGTCTGCATAGCTTATTTCTAGCGTGTGGCTTGTCTTTGCATTCTGTTGAGTGTGTCTTAGCCAGGCACGGTGGTGGGTGCCTGTGTTTCAGCTACTTGAGGAGCTGAGATAGGGGGATCTCTTGAGCCCGGGAGTTTAAGCCTGGCCTGGGCAATAAAGCGAGACCCTGTCTCCAAGAAAAAAAGAAATAAGTGTCTTTCAGGGATCAGAATTCTTAATTCTGAAGTGTGACTTATCATCTTTTCTTGAATGGGTTCTGCTTTTGGTGTTACATTTGCCTAACCCGTAGTCACAGAAATTTTATTACAGAAGTTCTGTGGATTCAGTTTTGCGGTTATGGCGGTGGTCCATTTTGAATGAGTTTTCATAAATGTTGAGGAACGAATCAAAACCTGTGTATGTGTGTATGCTTAGGGAAATGCAATCATCCCGGCACTATGTGTTAAAAAGACTGTTCTTTCTCCACTGACTCGCCTTTGCTCCTTTGTCAGTGACCAATGGATGATATGTGTGTGAATCTACTTATAGACTCTCTGTTCTGGCCCACTTGTTTGTCTCTCTTGAAAGTTAATACCACAGTGTCTTGATTACAGTAGATTCATCACAAGAATTGAAGTCAGGTAATGTAAATAGTGTAAATTCTCAAACATTCTTCTTCCTCAAAGTGTGAAGTTGTTTGGTTATTTTGTTTTTTTTTTTGCATCTACATATGAACATTAGAATCAGCTGGTCATTCTCTACAAAAAGCCTGCTAAATTTTAATTGAGATTGCATTAAATCTATAGGTCAATTTTTAGGGAATGAACAGTTTAACGATATTGAGACCTGATCTGTGAATGCCGTATGTCTTTCATTAAGTCTTAAATTCTCTCCACAGTGATTCATAGTATTCAATGTGCAGGCCTGATATATGCTATCAGATTTGCTCCTAAATACTTGACTTTCTTTGTCCTATTTTAAATGGCATTATTTATTTGTTTTTTGAGACAGGATCTTGCTTTTTTGAGACAGGATTTGTTTTTTGAGACAGTCACTGAGGCTGGAGTGCAGTAACACAGTCTCAGCCCACTGCAGTCTGTGCCTCCCGGGCTCAAGTGATCCTGCCTTGTTGCTGGGACTACAGGCCTGTGCCACCACGCTTGGGTAATTTTTTGTATTTTTTATAGAGGCGGGCCTTTGCCATGTTGTTCAGGCTGGTCTTGAACTCCTGGCCTCAAGCAGTCCACCCCCCTCGGCTTTGCAAACTGCTGGGATTACAAGCGTGAGCCACGACATCTGGGTTTTGGCATTGTTTTTCATTTCAGTCTCTAATTTTAAACATTTGACTTTTGTGTATTTATCTTGTATCATGCAACTTTGCTTAATTCAATTATTCTAATTTTTTTAATTCAATTATTCTGATTTTTTTGTAGATTCAATAGAATTTTTTCTTATATAGATAATCACAGTGTCTATAGACACTTTTACTTCCTCCTCTCAAATCTGGGTGCTGTTTAATTCTTTTCTTGTCTGATTGCACGGCCTAATGACCTTTCAAGCAATGTTGACTAGAAATGGACAGTGTGTAGCCTTGTGTTGTTCCTGATCCCATGTGAAAATAATCCAGTCTTTCACCATTAAATACAATGTTAGCTGGAGGCTTTTCATGATGTTCTTTATCAGGTTGAAGAAGTTCTATTTCTAGCTTCCTGTAAATTATGTTTTAAAAATTAAGAATGTGTGTTAAATATTATCAAAGTTTTCTTCTGTATCTGTTCTATTGAGATGATCATATGGTTTTTCTTTTTTCATTCATTAATCTGTGAATTACCTTGTTTGATTTTTGAACGTTAAATCAACCTTTTTCCCTGAAATAACCCTAACCCCACTTGGTCAGGATATGTCATACTTTTAAATTATTGTTGAATTCAATTTGTAAAATTGTGTTAAGAATATTTGCATCGATGTTTATGAGGGTACTGATCTTTTATTTTTTTTCTTTGTCTTGTTTGATATCCAAGAAATGTTGGCCTAAGAATTGTTAAATGTTTCCTCTTCTTTAATTTTATGGAAGTGTTTGTGTAGAATTGGTCTTATTTCTTCCTTAGATGATTGGCAGAAATCACAGTGATGCCATCAGGACTTACAGTTTTCTTTGTGGGAAGGTTTTTACCTATAAATTTTATTTCTTTAATATATATTCTTTAAGGTTGGCGTGGTGGCTCACGCCTGTCATCCTAGCACTTTGGGAGGCCGAGCCTGGAGGATCACTTGAGGTCAGGAGTTCGAAACCAGCCTGGCCAACATGGTGAAAGTCTGTCTCTATTAAAAATACAAAAAAATTAGCCGTGCATGGTGGCGAGCACCTGTAATCCCAGCTACCTGGGAGGCTGAGGCAGGAGAATCGCTTGAACCCAGGAGATGGAGGTTGCAGTGAGCCAAGATTGCACCACTGCACTCCAGCCTGGGTGACGGAGCGAGTGAGACTCCATCTCTGTCTCTCTCTCTCTCTCTCTCTCTCTCTCTCTCTCTCTCTCTCTATATATATATATATATATATATATATATATATATATACACACACACACAAACACACATATAAAGAATATATATGTATACTCTTTAATAGATAGTCTATTTCTTCTTTATTTGCTTTAGTAATTTGTTTTTTTCAGGAAGTTTTCTCATTTTATCTAAGTTGTTGACTGTGTTAACATAAAGCTGCTCATAGTAATCTGTCCACACTATTTTTGTTGTTTGAGATGGAGTCCTGCTCCATGGCCCAGGCTGGAGTGCAGTGCGTGATCTCGGCTCGCTGCAATCTCCAGCTCCCGGCTTCAAGGGATTCTCCCGCCTCAGCCTCCTGAGTAGCTGGGACCGCAGGTGTGTGCCACCACGGCTGGCTGATTTTGTATTTTTAGTAGAGAGGAGGTTTCACCATCTTAGCCAGGCTGGTCTCAAACTCCTGACCTAAGGTGATTCACCTGCGTTAGCCTCCCAAAGTGCTGGGATTACAGGCGTGAGCCACTGCGACTGACCCTTCAATGCTCTTTGAATCTCTGCAGATCTGTATTAATGACATCTCTCCTGATAGTGATAATTTGTGTTTTTTGTGTGTGTGTCAGGGTCATTCTGGCTGGAGATTCAACAAGTTTGTTGATCTCAAATAACTGGTTTTTGGGTTTATTGATTTTTCTCTATAATTTATCATTTTCTATTTACTCATTATATAATCAATTTTTATAATGTTCTTTCTTCTGCCCACAAAAGAAAAATGAAATAAAGTGTGTTTCATTTGCTCTTCTTTATTCAGTTTCTTCAGTAGAAAGCTAGGGTCTTATCTGGATCTTACTTCTTTTCTAGTATAGATGTTTATGCTAGAGATTTTTCTTAGAGCAGTGCATTAGTTGTATCCTACACATTTTAAATCTCGCATTCAAGTGTGTC
Source organism: Plecturocebus donacophilus (assembly GCA_004027715.1). NCBI lineage: Eukaryota > Metazoa > Chordata > Mammalia > Primates > Pitheciidae > Plecturocebus > Plecturocebus donacophilus. Next base: position 2,773 of record PVKP010029848.1, on the reverse strand, counting down.
ATTTCCATTCAGTTCAAAATACTTTCTAATATAACTTTTGATATCTTCATTGAGCCATGGGCTATTTAGAACTGTGTTATTTAGTTTCCAACAATTTGGGAAGTTTCTAGATGTCTTAGTGGTTATCAATGTATAATTTGGCTTTATTATGGAAGGAGAACATACAGTATACAACATGAATTCTTTTTAATTTATTTAAACTTGTTTTGTGGCCAGAGGATGGTACATCTTGGTAAACGTTATGTGTGTTCCAAAAAAGAATGTTGGCCAGGTGCAGTGTCTCACACCTGTAATCTCAGCACTGTGGGAGGCTGACGCAGGCAGATCACCTGAGGTCGGGAGTTTGAGACCAGCCTGACCAAAATAGAGAAACCCATCTCTACTAAAAATACAAAATTAGCCAGGCGTGGTGGCACATGCGTATAATCCCAGCTGTTCGGGAGGCTGTGGTAGGAGAATCGCTTGAACCCCGGAGGCGGAGGTTGCAATGAGCTGAGATCATGCTGTTGCACTCCAGCCTGGGCAACAAGAGTGAAACTCCATCTCAAAAAAAAAAAAAAAAAAAGGTTTATTCAGCTCCTAGTGGGTGGAATGCTCTATAAATGTCAACCAGGTCAAGTTAGATGATAGTGTTGTTCAAGTCTACCATATCTTTGCTCATTTTCTGCCTTCTTATTCTATCAGTTTTTAATAATGGAGTGCTGAAATCTCCAACTGGAATTTGTATTTGTCTCTTTCTCCTTACAATTCAAGTTTTGCCTCATGTATTTGAAACTTTTTTATTTGGTGCATAAATATTTAAAATTGTGTACTCCTGAGTAATTGATCCCTTTATCATAATAAGATATAATATTCTTTGATCTAAAATCTATTTGATTGCCAGCTGTCTTCTGGTTAGTGTTTGCATTATATTTATACATATATGTATTATTTTAAAAATTCTTTTTCCTTTATCCTATTTTTGTCTTCAGGTTTAAAGTGGGTTTCTTGTAGGTAGCATGTAGCTGAGTCTTCCTTTTTTTAATCCAACCTGATATTTGTCTTTTAATTGGGGTAGTAGATCATTTTCATTCAATATGATTATTAAAATGATTTAGTCTAAACCTCCCACCTTGTTATTTGTTTTCTGTTATTCTCATTTGTTGTTTCCTTTCCTTTTATTTTATTTTTTGCCTTCTTTTGGATTAACCAAATTTTTTATGATGCAGTTTTTTCCCTTGTTGGCTTATTAACTGTAACTGTTGTGTGATTTTGGTGTTGCTTTGTGATTTTTATTATACAGCTTTAACTTACTAGAGTCACCTGTTCACTTGCAGCAGTCTGCCTGTTTCTCTCCTCTCTTTATGTTGTTTTCTTGCATTTTACTTCTACATGTGTTATAAACCTTACAATACAGAGTACTATTTTTTGCATTAAACAATGCTTTTAAAATATTTAAATGATGAGAAAAAATTACATGTGCTCGTATCTTGATCACTTCTAGTGCTGCTGTTTCTTTAAGTAGACGCAGACTCAATCTGTTTTATTTTATTTTATTTATTTTTTTGTCTACCTCAATAAAATCCTTTAACATTTTCTTGAGTGTATGTGTGTTGGTGATACCTTCTTTCAGTTTTTGTATGTCTTTAAAAGTCATTATTTTTTTTTTTAAGGATCTTTTTTACTGGAAATAGAATTCTGATTGACAGTTTCCCCTGCGCCTTTTAACTTTAAAGATGTTGTCCTACTGTATTTTAGCGTATGTTGTCTCCCCCAGGAAATCTGCAGTCACTCTTCTCTTTGTTCCTCTATACATAATATCTTTTTCCTCTGGCTGCTTTTAAGATTTTCTCTTTATCACTAATTTTAAGAAACTTTATTATGATGTGCCCCGTAGTTTCTCTCATGTTTCTTGTTCTTGGGGTTCATTGAAATTCTTGGATTTGTGGGTTTCAAATTTTTTGGAAAATTTGGAGCTATGATTTCCTCAGATGTTATTATCTGTCCCCAAGACGCTCTCGTTATTTAGGGGACTCCAGGTACACATATAAGTGGCTGCTCGGCGTCTTCCCAGAGCTCACTAAGGCTCTTCTGTTTTCATGTTTAGTCTTTTCCCCTCTGCGTGGGTTTTAGTTTAGTTAGCTTCTATTTCTGTGCCTTCAGGTTCCCTAATCTATTCTTTTGCAGTGTCATATCTGCTGTTAATTCTATCCAGTGTATCCTTCACTTAGACAATTTAGTTTTTATCCCTAAGGGCTGGCTTTTACGCATTGTTAGGGCAAAACCAGAGCAGCTGGTTGTCAGGGCAAAGCTCCCGGTACAGGCAAAGCCTTTCTGACGCCCTGTGGATAATGAGATATCCCACACTGATGGACGGAAACGGGAACTATTCCTGGACCTGTGGAGCTGTGGGATTGGTCCCCCTACTCCTTTCAGGGGGTTCTTTCTCTGGCCTTGGGTCATTTCTTCTCAAGTGTGTGCTGATTTAGCTGAAGAGTAAAGAGGCTCTTCTGCAAACCTCTGAAGTCCTTTTTCCACGAAGCTCTCTCCTCCGCCTTGCCCCCCCGTGCTCTGCGGCCTCTGCCTCCTGGTCACTTGGCTCTGCCCCCTCTCGGGGTCGGCAGGCTTTACCTGGCTTCCCTGGGCAACGTCAGAGCTCTCTACAGGCCATGAGCGGGCAGTCATTGACTCACCTCCAGGTGTGTGACGGGCCCTCCAGGTGTGCGATGGGCCCTGCAGGTGTGTAATGGGTCCTCCAGGTGTGTGATGGGTCCTGCAGGTGTGTGATGGGCCC
>PVKP010029847.1:0-28565 GCA_004027715.1 Plecturocebus donacophilus | reverse complement strand
CCCATCCCCAAAAGACCCCAGTGTGTGTAGTGTGTGATGTTCCCCTCCCTGTGTCCATGTGTTCTCATTGTTCAACACCCACTTATGAGTGAGAACATGCAGTATTTGGTTTTCTGTTCTCCTGTCTGTTTGCTGAGAATGATGGTTTCTAGATTCATCCATGTCCCTGCAAAGGACATGAACTCATCCTTTTTTATGGCTGCATAGTATTCCATGGTGTATATGTGCCACATTTTCTTTATCCAGTCTATCATTGATAGGCATTTGGATTGGTTACAAATCTTTGCTATTGTAAACAGTACCACAGTGATCATATGTATGCATATGTCTTTATAATAGAACGATTTATAATTCTTTTGGAATAGATCCAGTAAGAGGGTTGCTGGGTCAATTGGTATTTCTATTTCTAGGTCCTTGAGGAATCACCACACTGTCTTCCACAATGATTGAACTAATTTACACTCCCACCAACAGTGTAAAAGTATTCCTATTTCTCCACATCCTTTCCAGCATCTGTTGTCTCCAGATTTTTTAATGATTGCCACTCTAACTGGTGTGAGATGGTATTTCAATGTGGTTTTGATTTGCATTTCTCTAATAACCAGTAAAGATAGCATTTTTTCATATGTTTGTTGGCCAGATAAATGTGAGAAATTCTTCTTTTGAAAAGTGTCTGTTCATATCCTTCACCCAATTTTGATGGGGTTGTTTGTTTTTTTTTCTTGTAAATTTGTTTTAGTTCTTTGTAGATTCTGGATATTAGCCCTTTGTCAGATCCAAAATAGACAAATGGGATCTAATTAAACTTAAGAGGTTCTGAAAAGCAAAAGAAACAATCATTAGAGTGAACCAGCAACCAACAGAATGGGGAAAATATTTTGCTCCTATAAAATATTAACAAATTATTTATATACTTTCCCTTTAATCCCAGAGTTAGCTATAAAAACTCCATGATTGCTGTTTTTGCATATTATCTCAGTAGTCTAAAAGTATCCTAGCCTATGTGCAGGAATAGGTAAAGGCCCCTTAAAAATGGAGTTAGTTATGTTAGTTTTGTAAACCAAAAATAAAATTCTAAGCCCTTAACCAACTGAATGAACCCCTACTCTCAGCCAAGAGTATTCCAAAGTATATCTGAAAAATGAGTTCAGGCCACAAAGGGATTATACATCCCTCATGATACCCTCCTTGCTTTGGAATTCAAGCACAACTGACAAGCATCAGCATTAAAACAGTTTTTAAGACTGACAATACAGATACTTTGTAGCAACAAGATACCAATTTCCAACCTGACTCTCATATAGCATCACATGATGGACAGCAGGCCCTATTTTGCCCAAAAAATATTTCTTTGACTTATTTTTAAAATGTCCCTGAAAAAATGTCTTTTGTGGAGAAAATCTACATTCTATAGAGAATCTCCTTCCCTTTTCAGGTCTTTTTCTGATCCAGGAGAGATTTAACTAAGAGTCTGGCACCTTTTTGGTCCCATAAGAGACATTTACTGCCTTTCTTTCTGAAGTAAATTGGAGACTTCATTTACATAATAAAAACTTTGGTCTCCACAATCCCTTATCTTAATCCAGACTCTTTTCTGTTGATTCCAGGTCTTTAGATAATAACGTAACTCTTTTTACCAATTGCCAATCAGGAAATCTTTGAATCTGCCTCTTACCTTTAAGGCTCCCCACTTTGAGTTGCCCCACATTTCCAAACAGAACCAATGTATACCTAACATATATTGATTGATGTCTTATATCTCCCTAAGACACATAAAACCAAGTTGTGATTCAACCACTGGGCATATATTATCAGGGCCTTTTGAGACTGTGCCTTGGGCCTTGATCACTCATAATTGGTTGAGAATAAATCTCTTTAAATATTTTATAGTTTGACTCTTTTGCATCAACAGTTCTTTTGCTGCTTCACTGTTACAATAGGAGGAACTAGAACTAGGATATTCTTTTTTTTTTTTAAAGATGGGGTTTCACCATGATGGCCAGGCTGGTCTTGAACTCCTGACCTCAGGTGATCCACCCACCTCAGCCTCCCAAAGTGCTAGGATTACAGGCGTGAGCCACCGCGCCTGTCCAGAACTAGAATATTTATGTGTGGGGATCATGTGCATATGTGGTAAGCAAACATACGTGTCACATACGTCCAATGTTTACTTTGGGATGGAGACTTAACATTAAAATGCAGCAAACTTTGGCTCCATACCTCCACAGGTGAAACCTAAGATGTAGGGTGCTTAGTGCACAGCCTCTGTTCCCGGCAGAAGCAGCCTGTGGTCAGTATACGTTTAACAGGAAGGAAACTGGTCAGCTGTCATATCAAATCCACAGAAAGTACAGGGAGTCTGGCTGCAATATCAGGCATTGGTCAGCGGAGGAGTCTTCTGTTCTTTGTTTTCCATGGCTGGTTTCTGTTTAACTCTTAGAAAAAGAACAATCTGGCAACAGTTAGCTAGGAAAGAGGGTATACTAAGACATGACCAATCTCCATCCTCAGATGGCCCTGAAATTTAGTCTTTAAAGTTTTTCTGAAGTCTCCTTGGATAAGGGTGCTCTCTTCAGTCAGTCAGCGGGCTTAGTGCTTTATTTTAATTTCATACAACCCTTTACAAACATAAAAGCCACTCTCAGCTCAGGGCAATACAAAAGTTGACGCCAGACTGGATTTGGTCCTAGTACTATTTCAAGGAGACGCTATGAGGAAAAATCTCACCATGTTCCCCGTCGCCAAGAGTAACTAGGAGTGTGCTGACTGTTATCCCAGGAAGTAGGAGTTATAAAAATGAAGATGGGGCCAAACCCAGAGAGGGCTTCCTGGAGGAGCTATGCTGCTGCGAGGGCTGAGTGGGGCTAGGAGGAAGCTTCAGTGGAGCGGGGAGGGTGCAGGTGGAATAAGCAGGAAGAGGAAGGCTCTGCATGGCTCAGATCTGTGGGCTGAGGGGTGAGTGTGGCCTGAGAGGAGGCAGAGGCCTGAAGTCTCAGAGCCTGTGGGATGTGCCAGTGATTTGGAGTTAGAAGGCAACAGCGAGCAGCTGAAAGAGTTAAGCAGGAGTGCAGGGTTTTCCCACCTCGGCTGCAGAGCGGTGTGGGTGGAGGGAGCAACAGGAGAGAGGCTTGTCCAGACAGAGGCCATGCGGGGACACAAGAGGGAGAGAACAGGCCTGAGAGTTCTCCACTGATGAAGTTTGTCTGGAAGTACCAAGCCTCCTCTTTATAGAGGAATTGCTTGGGGCAGTGGGGCTTTGAGATCAGCCTTGGCTGTTCCGCCTCTCCCACAGCCCCTGGACCTTCTAAAGATGAACCAAGTCCCCATGGAGTGTGTCAGGTGCCATTAGCCTGGTTATGCTAACTCTTAGGTGTGGGGGACGGTGCTCTTCCCCCATCAGAGCTTCCGGGGCCACTGCCTAATGGAAAAGAGGTCTGAGGTCTCCGTGGGCAGAGCTTCTGAAGCATCTCACCAGGGTCAGTTCCTTTGCTGTTTTTATGGCCTCTGCAGGAGTGTCCATGATCATGACCTCAGCCTCCTGTTGGCTTCACTTTCCAGTTGGGTCTTGGGGGTGCCTGGCCAGAGTAGGTGTCATCTAATTGCCACAGTCCACCATATACATGCTTCTCACTCTGAGGGGTCAGCAAGTTCACTGTGAAATGAGTCATTTGCTATAAGTGACTCCATTTTGAAACATTTAGGATCACAAAACATTATTATACATCACCATGTACCCTACTGACCTGGAAATGGAAAGCCAAGTTCCGCTTGCTAACCTGTGCCTTTGTCTTACAGGTCCTTAGAGTCCACTGGCAAGCTCCACACCTCTGTCCTGGGATTCAGAAGACAGGTTAGCCTGCTTTGTCCATAGGGAGCCAACAATCCACTCAGGGAGATAGATAGGGAATGCAGTAAAAATAAAATAAATAATTTAAAAATCTTGATAATTAACAATAGGAAGAAAGCATTGTGGGAGGAGGTAGAATGCTGGACAGATGGGAAGGCAGCCTCTCATGGGCTATGGTGCTCTGAGCTGGACAGGACTTGCATTCTAGGACTTGAGTTCATGTTATTTGGAGACCCTGGATATTTCCAGAGGTGGATGAAGGGATCTTTGTTTAGGGAAACCATCTTGGCCACAGTATGGGTAATGGGTTGAAAAATGGAGTGATTGGTGGGACAGAGAACCCATCTGATTTCTGCTTTTATTTCACTCATCTTGATGAACTTAACTGCCTGTCCATCAGATGATGCCTGCAATGTGAGAACAGTGGGAATGGATCTTCCCTCTTGTCCTGGTCCATCCCAACACAGCCCTCATCCCAAACGCTGGAGCGACTCATTAACCAAGCCCAGCTAGAGAGACGGGAGCTATTGGAGGATAATGACTCTCATTCATTATTGAGTGATAGTAATGATTCAAGTGAAACTAATGACCATCTTTTCTCCCTCAAACAAGAAACTTTGTGCCAAACTGGTTGTTGATGATGCTTGAAAGATAGTAAGAAGTCATTAAGAAGCTTCTCCCAGTTTTGTGTTTCTATTGTAGAACACTTTTAAAGAAACAGTTAGGTTTATAGTCAATAAAACCCCACAGACTTCTCGATCTTACTTAAGTCAGTTATCTATTTATTGAAGAAATGATGAAAATGATGCATATGGTTCAGCTGAGCCTTCCTTGATTATGTGTTTCACAAATGTGTTCCCTCCAAAGTTACAGGATTGTCAGTCTGACACTAAACTGGGGCCTGGGTGAAGAGTAAGCTCAGTGTGACTTCCTACTCTACATTCACCTTCAGGGTGGAGGAAGATGAGGACCACTTTTTGTGACCTTCCTGGAAAAATCGAGACCCTAAATGCAGAGGCAAATTCTCTGACTGATCGGGAGTGGGTCCTGTTGTAATTTTACCCTGTGGCCTCCATGGGTGGTGAGCCTGGGCCCTTATAGAAACCTCTGTTTTCAGTTACCCTGTTAGGATGAAATATTTCTATTTACAAACCACAGTGAATTTGAAACAGTGAGACCATGGTCCACATAGCCTCCAGCTGAGGAGAGAAATGAAAAATACGATACACTTCAAAGCAAGCTTTCCAAAGGCTTGCTTGATGGAGGGAAGTTGAGTTGGAGGTAAGAGAAGCAAACTTTAATCTGAGCCCCCCTCACCCAACATCAATTCTGCTTCATCATTAGCACATAACATCACCATCAGACTGGTCATCTGGGTACACAGGACCACTGTTTGGACAAGCAAATGGTCGGGAATGTTGGTTTTTCAGCCAGTAGGGCTGAATAGAGCTATCCTAAGTATTTAATATAAATTTTCAGTTTAAAAGAAGTTTTTGTAGCTGTAGACTTTTTATTTCCACTGTTTATCAACCTATCTGTAAGTAAAAGTTAAGGATATTCTGTAGAGAAATGACATCAGAAAAAGTAATATTAAAATATATTTTCATTTTTATTGCATATTTACTCCTTTCAACTTTAAGAGAGCAATAAAACTGGAGCATATATGTAATCTGATCAGATTTTTCACTGTGAACTTGTAGAAGCTTTAAGTTCAACATTATAATTGTTTGCAGTAAAATATCTGAAGTCAGTAGGGTGCATTTAGGGAAAGGAATTTTGCCTATCAGATATCACCTGCAGAAGCTGTGTTGCACTGTCAGCTCTGAATGACTACACTTTGGCTGATATTGAACGCTTAGGGTTGCTGAAGGTGGCAATACCACCTATGGCCTGAGTAGTGAGATATACCACTAGCAAAAAGAAACAGAGAACTTACCTAGTGTCCGACTCTTGGATTATCACTCACATGAAAGTTTGAGTGTCAGAGCCTATGGACTGAAAAAACACATCTGTGAGAATTGCCCAGACCCAGGGGAAATTGGAGAAAAATGAAAATGTGAATGACAGTGATTGGAACCTTCCAATCAGTGGCTATATTAATGGAATATTATTTTGGAGGCCAGAGAAAGTGTCTGTTTTAAAATGCAGAAGAACAAAATTGCTGATTGAAAAGTGAACTGTAAGTGACCACTTCACCAATGGAGCTAGGAAGAATAAATAGAATGTGTAGTCTAACCTGAAAATCCAGGCAGTGAATATTCCCAAAGACTGAGGCAGAACTTGAAACATGTATTTTCAGATTGCAGCGGGGACTCATGAAGCAAGTTTCACATAGAATACAATTTTGGTTCCACAGGCACATTAGTCAAGGTTCTCCAGAGAAGCAGAACAAACAGGATGCCTACAGACGGAAAGATATTTAGCACAAGGAATTGGCTTCCGTGATTATGGAGGCTGACAGTCTGAGATCTGCGGGATGAGTCAGCAAGCTGGAGACCCAGGAGAGACGATGGTGTAGGTCTAGTCAAAGTCCAAGGCTTGAGAACTGGGAAAGCTGATGGTAGAATTCTAGTCTGAATGCTGGTAGGCTTGAGCTATCAGAAGAGTCAACCCTTTAGTTTGAGTCTGAAGGCAGGAAATGACTTATGTCCCAGCTTGAAGGCAGTCAAGCAAAAGAAAGTCAGTGTCACTCATGGCAGGGTCAGCCTTTTGTTCTATATAGGCCTTCAAAGGATTAGATGAAGTCCACCCGCATTGGGGAGGGCAACCTGCCTTACTCAGTCTACCGATTCAAATGTTAATCTCATACAGAAACACCCAGAAGAATGTTTGACCAAATATCTGGGCACCCCATGGCCCAGTCAAGTTGACACATAAAATGAACCATCACAAAACATGTACAAAGAGAGAAGTCTGACAAAACGGAGTATGAGGACATTTTTTGTTTTGTTTTGTTTTTTAATTTTTTTTTTTTTAATTTTAGGGGACCAGGTGGTGTTTCATTACATGAATAAGTTATTTAGTGGTGATTTCTGATATTTTGATGCACCCATCACCTGAGCAGTATACACTGTACCAAATGTGTAGTCTTTTATCCCTCATCCCTCTCCTATCCTTTCCCCCGAGTCCCCAAAGTCTGTTCTATCATTCTTATGCCTTTGCATCCTCAGAGCTTAGATTCCACTTATGAGTGAAAACATATGATATTTGATTTTCCATTCTTGAGTTGCTTCACTTAGAATAATGGTCTCCAATTTCATCCAGGTTGCTGCAAATGCCATTATTTTATCTTTTTTATGGCTGAGTAGTATTCTATGATGTGTGTGTGTGTGTGTGTGTGTGTGTGTGTGTGTGTGTATCTCACAATTTCTTTATCCACTTACTGATTGATGGGCATTTGAGCTGGTTCCATATTTTTTCAGTTGCCCATTATGCTGCTATAAACATGTGTGTTCAAGTATCTTTTTCATAAAATGACCTCTTTTCCTCTGGGTAGATACCCTGTAGTGGGACTGCTGGATCAAATGATATTTGTACTTTTAGTTCTTTAAGGAATGTCCACACTGTTTTCCACTGTGGTTGTACTCATTTACATTCCCACCAGCAGTGTAAAAGTGTTCTCTTTTTACCACATCCACACTGACATCTATTAGTTTTTGATTTTTTGATTATGGCCATTCTTGCAGGAGTAGATGGTATCACATTGTGGTTTTGATTTGCATTTCCCTGATCATTAATGATGTTGAACATTTTTTCATGTTTGTTGGCCATTTCTTTTTGTGAGAATTATCTATTCGTGTCCTTAGCCCATTTTTTGATGAAATTGTTTGCTGTTTTCTTGCTGATTTGTTTGAGTTCCTTGTAGACTCCGGATATTAGTCCTTTGTTGAATGTATAGATTGTGAAGATTTTCTCCTACTCTGTGGGTTGTCTGTTTATTCTGCTGGTTGTTTCTTTTGCTGTGCAGAAGCTTTTCAGTTTAATTAAATCTCATCTATTTATCTTTATTTTGGTTGCATTTGTTTTTGGGTTCTTGGTCATGAAGTCTTTGCCTAAGCTAATGTCTGATGTTATCTTCTAGAATCCTTATGGTTTCAGGTTTTAGATTTAAGTCTTTTATCTATCTTGAGTTGATTTTTGTATAAAGTGAGAGATGAAGATCCAGTTTCATTCTTCTACATGTGGTTTACTAATTATCCCAGCACTATTTGTTAAATAGGGTGTCCTTTTTCCACTATGTTTTTGTTTGCTTTGTCAAAGATCAGTTGGCTCTAAGTAAGTGACTTTATTAATGGGTTCTCTATTCTGTTCCAATGGTCTATGTGCCTATTTTTACACCAGTACCATGCTGTTTTGGTGGCTACAGTCTTATAGTATAGTTTGAAATCAGGTAATGTGATGCATCCAGATTTGTTCTTTTTACTTAGTCTTGCTTTGGCTATGTGGGTTCTTTATTTTGTTCCATATGAATTTTAGAATTTTTTGTCTAGTTCTGTGAAGAATGATAGTGGTATTTTGATGGGAATTGTATTGAATTTGTAGGTTGCTTTTGGCAGTATGATCATTTTCACAATATTGATTCTACCCATTCATGAGTATGGGATGTGTTTACAGTTGTTTGTGTTGCCTATGACTTCTTTCAGCAGTATTTTGTAGTTTTCCTTGTAGATGTTTTTTTACCTCCTTGGTTAGGTATATTCATTCCTAAATGTTTTGTTTTGTTTTGTTTTGTTTTTTTCAGCTATTGTAAAATGGGTTGAATTCTTGATTTAATTCTCAACTTGATCACTGTTGGTGTATACCAGAACTGATTTGTGTACATTAATTTTCTATCTTGAAACATTGCTAAATTCATTTATCAGATATAGAAGCTTTTTGGAGTCTTTAGGATTTTCTAGGTATACAATCAGATCACCAGCAAACAGCAACAATTTGACTTCCTCTTTATGGATTTGGTTGCCCTCTATTTATTTCTCTAGTCTGATTCTTCTGGCTAGGACTTACAGTACTACATTGAATAAAAGTGGTTCCAGGAAATCTTAAGAGAATTGTCAGTTGTGTTGCAAGTGGGTTGATTGCTTGTATGTTCATTTCTGCTTTGTGTTATATGACCATCATTTTCAAACGCCTTCCTGCAAATAAAGCTTGAGAGGTATACAACCAACTTATATTCCAGTTAGAGCTGCCAGATTTAGCAAGTAAAAATAGAGGTGGATGCCCCCCAAAATTTGAATTTCAGATGCACACTATTTTTAATATGTCCCAAATAGTGAATAAAAATTCAAATTTAACTGGAGTCCCAAATTTTAACTGGCAATTCCAACTTCAATACAAGGTCAAGTTTAAAAAACTACCCTTAAGGTTAGTTAAAACCTGTCCTTAATTTTAAGTTTGCTGGTTTATCTGTCCTAAGTTTTGTGTGTGTTTACAAAATAAATTTACTTTTTAAAATTTGAACTTCTATTCCACTTGAATCTATACAAATTTGAATTAAAAAATGAATTTTCTTTAAAAAGCAAAATTGGTAAATGACAATAACTTTGATGATCATAATGAAAATTTGAAAATCTTAAAAAAGAAATAATGACTGCAGTAGGTATTTTCATGGGAAGATTTCCTGAGTGGTCAAGTTAGACTTTTCTGCCAGCATTAATGTTATTTTGACTTGATTTTTAGTTCTTTTTGATATCAAGGCTTGTGACTAAAGTCACCTCATATTTCAGTGCCACAATACAGAGCTGATAGAACCTCAGCAATACTACTAACCCACATATTCACCCCCACACCCCACTACATTTGTTTGCTGTTGCAAGCCACTAAGTTTGTGCTCACTCAGTCCCTGCTACCAGGAATGCCTTCCACCCAGCCCACGTGGGGAAGCTCAACTTACCCTTCAGGACTCAGGAGTAGAGATTGAAACTGCCATTGCTGATCTAACCCACTCCATCTTGCTTCCAACCTTCAAGTTGTCCTTGTTCTTTCCTGGGCATAGGCCAAACTAACTTTGGGAGGAACTTAGTTTATAGTTTAACTCTGAAACAAAGATATTAACAGCCCTTTCCCCAAACAAAACCCCTTCCTGCCTGGGGACTAGACTGCCTTTGTAGGACTAACAAATTAACAAGATTCAAAATTATGGTTTAGGAGTTAGGCAGCTAGGAGCTGCAAGATTCTGACCCTCCCTGAATTGCTCCTGGGGTTAACATCACTATTATAAAACCTAAGATCAGTGCTTGAGATATTTTACAGACTCTGCACTTGATGGATCAGCTGGCACCACCCAGATGGATAAACTGACTCATCTGATCTTGTGGTCCCTGCTCAGGAACCGGTTCAGCTTAGGAGGACAGCTTTGACTCCCTATGATTTTCTTTCTGACCCAACCAATCAGCACTCCCGACTCAATGGCCCCTACTCACCAAATTATTCTTAAAAACCCTAATCCCCAAGTCTTTGGAGAGACTGATTTGAGTAATAATAAAACTCAGGTCTCCCAGATAGTCAGCTCTGCATGAATTACACTTTTTCTCAATTGCAATTCCCGTCTTGATAAACGGACTCTGTCTAGGCAGTGGATAAGGTGGACCTGTTGGGCAGTTACATTGTCTCATAATGAAGTCTTCTGTGGACCACATACTACCGTGAAGATGGGCATAGCCCCTCTTTCTCCAACTTTATCGTCCTCCCTGATTTACTCCCTGACATTTCCCAACTCACATGCAAGCTGTTTTCATAGAGCCCCAAGTATATACTAGACAGTGTTTGATGAAAGAATGAAGACATAGACCTGTTCAGAGTTTGGCAAACTTTATTCAAGGCCCCCAAATATAATATCAATTCAGTAAAAAACTAATTAATCTGCCTGCTTTTTGCCCCCTCTCAACTCTTCAAAAAATAATGTAACTCCAGCTTAATTAACCAGAAGGTGCTGTCTATTATTTTATGAGGCATGTCAGATTTAATTTTAAAACATATTAGTGGAGAGTTTGTTTTTCCTTCTATTCTCCTCCTTGGCGAATAGTCAGGTTTCTTTCATGGTGGGACTTTTACATTTAAATCATATAATTTACTAAAGAGAGGAAGGGATGCAAAATGAGACAAATGTTTGAAGATGCATGGAGTTTCACTTATTTTTCCTGTAATATTATTGGTTAATAAAATATTTGTCTGCTTGCTTAGTGTATATCTAATGAGGATATGATAAGGGTGTCAGATGGGTAAGAGTAAACCTAGAAATCAGCCAGGTAACCTCAAGGCCAGGATAAAGATAAAAGTCAGTGAAAAGCCCAGACCTTTCCATTTTATAATAGCGAACATTGTTTTCCTGCAACAAAATCCCATTTTTAATCAAATATTTCCATTTTCATGTGGTTTCTTGGTGTGAGAACTAATATTTATTGCTTGCTGTATGCTGCTGGCTTGTCAGGCCACAAGAAGTAACAGAGAGTTAGATGTGTCTCCTAAAAAGCCACATAATTTTTAGCAGAAGATACAAAATATGTATGAATAATCACCTAAGGGAATTAAACATCACAGAAAGTGTGCATATGTGTAAACATGGAAAAGGAATGAATTCATTTTGCCTAGGAATTAAGGAAAGATGAATGAGCTGCTTAAAGATTACTAGGGGCTCCATGGGACATAGGGAGAGAGCAAGGACACTGTGGGCAAAAGGACTGGCCCTGGCACAGCTGGCAAGTGGTGGGAGGAATTCCAGGGATGAGGCAATTGGTGACCGGATGGCAAAGCATCTTGTATGCATGATAAGAAATTTGGACTGTATTTTATATTCATGATATTTTAAGAATAATAAGGGAACATTAAAAACATAAGTAGGGTAGTAATATGGGCAAAGGACTGGAGGGCATTGAAGTCAGGAGACCACTGGAGCATCCCAGACAGAGGTTTGGCTATGGGTATGAAGAGCACAGGTCTCAGTTAAGAGTTAAGAAGAAGCAAGTGACAGGCTTATTGATAAAACAGGGGAGTCTGGGGGAGGAAGTGATCAGTGTCTAAAAGGACCAGAGTGAATGCAGGACTAGCAGCTGGTTTGGTGGGGAAGAAACCAAGTTCCAGGTTGGAAATGTTGGATTTGAGGGGCCAACAGGACTCCCTTCTAACAGCTGGAGGCAGACAGCTGCGATTTAGGAGGAAAGTCAAGGCTGAAAATGACGAATTAGGAGTCCCTAACTGTCTATGTCCGTTCAGCAAAGGCAGGGATTTTGTGCCTTGTGTTCACCACCATGTGGCCTGATATGGAGTAGGCTTCTAATAAATATTGGGGGGAAAATGGATGAGACTTCTAGTTTCAGCTTTGACACACAAAAAGCTTACAGGTCATCACTCCCCTCCTTGCAGCAAGAAAAAGCTGAACAAGCTGAAGACCATTGACTTTTATTGGACTCATCAGATAATTGAGGCCTCAGGACAAAGTGCTACCCTAAAATCTGGAGAGACAGGCAAATCTAGAGTCACAGCTTGAAGCAGATCTAGAGATCTGCTTGCCAGAAGCAGCAGTTTCTGGGGCCATAAACTGGTAGGAACATTTAAATGGGAATGTTAACAAATTGCTGGAGGCTGAGTGTTAACTACTGTGAGAGTGAGAAACTCCTGGTGATCCCCAGACTTTCCCCAGTTTGACTTCCAGGAATTCCACCAGGCTATTGTTAAATTAAGCCTAAAGCTGACTCCTTACATATTTTGAGTTCAGCCTAAATATTTGTCTGTACATAGTGAACTATAATCTAAATGGATGTGTAAATAGACTGTAACCTACTCTTGTGCCAATCATCGATCACCTAAACCCAGGAGCCTGAATCTGCAGTAAGCTGAGATTGCATCACTGCACTCCAGCTTGGGTGACAGAGTGAGACCCTGTCTTAAAAAATGAAAACAAACAAAAAAACAAAATCTAGCAAGCTATTTTTGAATATATTGACAAATTTATTCTGAAGTTTATATGGAAAGGCTAAAGGCTTGTCAATACAAGAATAGTCAATACAATGCTGAGAAAAAGGACAATGTTGAAGGGGTCATGTTATCCAGTTTCAAGACTTACTATAAAATCAGGTAATCAAGGCGCACAGTATTAAAGAAAGAAGAGAGACATACATCAATGGAATATGAATGACAGCCCAGAAACAGACCCCTCCAGATATAATCAACTGATCTTTCGGCAAGTCAAATGGCTGAAAGATCTAAAGAAATTAGATCTTAAGAAATTAAGTAAATTACTTCTTTTACCTTTTAATATCCTATTATCATTTTAATGTCCATGGGATCAGTAGTTATGACTTCTCTTTTGCTTCTGATATTGGTAATTTGAGTCTTCTCTTTGTTTTCTTGGGTAGCCTGACTAGAGGCTTATCAATTTTATTGAACATTTCAAAGAATCAGCTTTTGGATTTGATTTTCTCTATTGCTTTCCTGTTTATAATTTCACTGATTTTTCACTCTAATTTGTGTTATTTTTTTTTCTGTTTGTTTTAGAATTTAATTGCTAATCTTTCTTTTGTTTCCTAAGGTGGAAGCTTAAATTGTTGAATTTAGATTTTCTTCTTTCTGATATACTCATTTTGCATTTAGTGTTATAAATTTTCCTCTAAGCACTGCTTTAGCTGCATCTCACAGATTTTGACAAATTATATGTTTAATTTTTATTTAGTTCAAAATATTTTGAAATTCTCTTGGAGACTTCTTATTTAACCATGTGTTACTGAAACTGTCCCTCAAAAATTTTTATAAATTGATTAAAGAAAAAAAAAGATGAAGTAGGCTTGCAGAACAATCAGCAGCAATCAGTAAGCCAGCTTGCCCTTTGGCCCTTTCTTTATAGGTAGTTGTGATTTACTACCCCAGGATAATGTAACCCTTGTCACAAGACTCTTTGTTCCTTTTCTGTTCTATGCATAAGATCTAAGACATTAAGGGATCATAAACTTTCCTTTCTGAGCTTCCCTTTTAGGTTCTGCATACCACCAACAGCAGCTGGTTCAAAGGGCCCAGCAAAAACCTAACTCATAGAAGAATGCAGTTTTGATATCCGAATTATTTCCTCCCCTGACCTCAACCAATAAATGACCCCAATTTTCCAACCTCTCATCCTCCACAATCCCCTTAATAACGCTTTCCTGGGACCCCTCATAGAGACAGATTTTAGGCTTGAGGATTCCTTCTGTCTCCTTGTTTGGTGTCCTTGAGATTATTAAACTCCTTCTCTGCTGCAAACACCACTGTCTCAGTGTATTAGTACGTCAATAAATTTTGGATTTGATTTTTGATTTGTCAATAAATAGTGGTGGAATGATTAGACAGCCATATGTAAAAAATAGCTTCCAAAGAGGACAGTGTAGAAGGGGAGAAAAAGGGTAACTTTATGATGAAGAAACCTGACAAACATGACCTCAGCCAAGTGATTAATGTTGCAGGTCAACATGATGATAAATCATTCTGATAAATCTTAATATGATGTGATGAAAATGGCACTTTATCTCTGCCATCTTCCTCCAAATAACTCCATCTGAGCCTAATTATGAGGAAAACACCAAACAACCCAAACTGAGAAGTGTTCTGCAAAATATCTGACCAGTACTCCTCAAACTGCCAAGGTCATTAAAAAAAAAATCTGAGAAATTGTCATGGCTAAGAAAACATGATCACTAAATGTAATGTGGGTTTTTTTTTTTTAGATGGTATCGTGGAACAGAAAAAGAACATTAGTAAAGCTGTAAAATAATAATGTATTAATAATTTTTATTAACAATAATGTTTATTAATTGTAGCAAATATACCATACCAATGTAAGATGTTAGTAACAGGAGGAACTGATTACAGAGTAGATGAGGGCTCTCTGTTCTATCTTCATGCTTTTATGTAAATCTAAAACTGCTCTAAAAGAAAAAGAAGTGGGTAGAGGGATGAATAGATCTGACTCTTTATGGAGAGCTCATAGAGGGCAGAAAATGGGGTTGTTTTGGAACGTCAGCAAGATGTAGGCGAAGAAGCGCCAATGAAGAGGTGCAGAAGCTGAGGAATTAGAGAGAACACAAGAGAAGGCAAAGTCCCCAGAGGCATAGAGAGAAGGGGCAAGTGGGGAAGGTGTTGGAGTGTGGAATGCCCCAGAAGGTCAGCATTTAGTAGGAAACCTGGGAGGGGAAAGCTTTTCAAAATTTCAGGAGCCTTTCCCAGAAGATAGGTCTTCTAAAGGAGCAAGAAAACTCATAAAAATAGCTAAATGTGATTGTGAGGGAAGTGCTAACTAGGGAGGGGGCCACTGAGGAGGTGACTTACCATGAAATACTGGAGAGCTCAGAACAGATTGCCATCTGGACATGCATTGCCCAAGTCCACGGCTTCCTCATCATCTCAGCAACCTTGATAGGCTCTGGATGTCCAAATGAGAGTTAGGAGCAATGTTGAGGAATAAAGTATAAGAGAGATGAAACCTTCTGCACAAAAGAGGGAGGCGAATCAGGAGTGGCTGGAGGCAATCTTCAAGGATAGGAACATAGTGAGAAAAGACAAGGGATTGGGCAGTGAGATGGTGAGGCCAGGGCAGCCCACGGGGGTAGGCATGGTCTTCTGCAGCCAGGGGTGGAGGGAAATTTGAGGAACAGATGTCCAGTCCTGGAGTCTCAGATTTCTGCTCTGAGGTATGAAGTACTGTCCCCTCTGTGACCCACAAACACCCAGAAACAGCAAAGGGGACAAAATTCTGAAGATACAAGGACACAAGCAACCAGAAGTCTCCAGGTGGGCACTGGACTTCCCATTCTCCTTAACTTTCATTTTCATCAAGCTGATACATGCTTATATTTTAGAACGTGAAATATTGCTATGACACTTTTATACAAATTTTTACTCTGACTCATTTCCTCTCATTTTCAAGTCCAGATCCTTGGTGGTAACTACAGTTCAGCCCAGAACAATGAGGGGATCAGGGCCACCACGTTCCCACACAGTTAAAAATCCATGAATAACTTGTGACTCCCCCAAAACTTAACTACTAATAGACTGCTGGTGACTGGAAGCCTTACTGATAAACAGTCAATTGACACATATTTTGTATATTATATGTATTATATACTTTCTTCTCAAAATAAGCTAGAAATGAAACATATTATTAAGGAAATCATAAGGAATAGAAAATATATTTACTATTCACTAAATGGCAGTGGAAAATATATTTATTATTCACTGAGTGGCAGTGGATCATTATAAAGGTCTTCATCCTCATCATCTCCATGTTGAGTACACTGAGGAGGAGGAAAAGGAGACGCTGGTCCTGCTGTCTGAAGGGTGGCAGAGGTAAGAGAAAATCCATGTGTCATGGGCCCAGGTTGTTCAAGGGTCAGCTGTATTTATGGTTCTTCTAGCTAGGTTTTGTTGTTGTTGTATTTTGCTTCATATTTCCAAAAAATATGTCATCACTGCCATTTCTTTCTTTTTTAAAAAAATGTTTAGACATTTTCCTTTGACCTCCTACAACATAGACATAGGTTTGGTCCCACCCTTACCTCACCTCCACTTCCTGTCCCCATTTTCCATCTTCCATTCAAATTATAGCATGACTTTTGGTTACATTAATGCACATTGTTCCCATTGCTTTAACAACGTAATTATTATTTATAGCTGAACTTTGTAAAATTTCTAAGATTATGTTTTCTGCCTTGTACAACTTGTATTTTCTTTTGTAAAAAAATCAATTGCTAATTGTTCTCCAAACTTTCCAGCGAAGCAATAAAATTCTGTTCAACAGTGTCAAGGGCACCAAGCCATTCACCCAGCTTTCTCTTTCTCTCTCTTCACCTGTGAAATACAGAGGGCTCTAGAGGGCAGTGAGGAGGGGGATCAAGAGTAGGCTTGCTGAGAGGGGCCCAGCAGGTAAGGCTGGGCAGTTGGGGATGAGTAGGAGCTTCCATTTCAAAGTAGGCACTAAGCTGGAGGCCAGGAGACCTGGGGAGACTCCGCAGGCCTGGGCCTTGATGGAGCCAAGGAAAAACATTATTTTGCAGGGCTTCATTCCAGCAAGCCTGCCCCAGGTGCTATTGGGGTGTTACTGATAGAGTCTTTTCAAAGTCCTGTAAGATGTGTGATGTTGTTGTGAGTCTTCCAGGAGAACCGACAAAAACCAAAACGCTGTTTGCACAGTGCCTGGTCACCCTTGCCATTCAACACCTGCTCTTCACCCGGCCTGGCGTGCTTTGCTCTGCTACCTCCTCGTGGTGAGCGCCAGGGTGACTCAGCAGGATCCCTCTGTGTGGTGGACTCAGTTGCTCCAGATAAAAAACAGCCTCCTTTAAACCCACCACCTGGCTACACCGACTGAACATCCACCTAGAAACCCCCAGGCAAGGGCCCTACGCAAGGGTCAATAAGACACAGTTCCTTGTTCCTCCTTTACAGATTTGTATGACAGAATAGGCGATGTAATATTCCTGTGTAACTAACTGAAGTAATGTAATAACTATTACATTATTATTAGTTACTAAATTCCTTAGATTTTGCCTTCTACTTAAAAAAAGCTTATTACTTAGGTGATAGGTATTGAGAAGTAAATACTGTTATACTTAATCAGCAAATAAAAATGACAAAGCAGGAAAACGTTGAGCTTGGCTAATCAGGCTTTGTTTGATTAGTCATATATGATTTGAAATGGATTAAATCAACACATGGCTCTCCTATGGCCTCATTCCTTATTTTCTACTCTTTCTTCGCCCTTTTTCCAGTAATTCTGTGTGTGTTAAAGACAATGACTTTCCACACCTATGTTGGTTATCCCTATTCTGTCTCTCCTGCGCACAGGTAATCTCACATCCATGTGCCCTTCTCAAATAATCCTCTCTGGAGAGGGGACATCAGGTTTGTGCAACCCTTCTTACACTGCATCTGACAAACTGCCAGGGTTATTAAGGTTTCTGATAAGTATATGTATTTTTACAAAAAACTTGATTCTTATGCTCTCTGGAACAGCTAGAGAATCACAAGAAAATGAAGATGCTAGAACTTGGTGGACTAATTATGGCTAAGTTCTAAAGTAGAGGCTAAGATGTATGACATTTCTGTGGTGATCCTTAGATATCATCTGAGATACCAGCTGGTGGGCTGGCAAGTTAAGGAAGTGATTAAAAAGATGCACTCATCAAACAACTTCCATCAAAGATTCATTTTTTTTTCTTCAGCAACATCCAAGCATGTTTCTGCCTTTGGTTTAAGTCATGATCTTTCACTGCTCTTTGTCCCCAGAGAGAAGTGCCTCTTCTATTTTAGAAGCTTTGCCCAGACCTGCCTGTTCAAAGAGAGCTGGTGAAATGAGGATCCAGGTTCAGGTGAGAGAGCACTTGAACTCAGCATGTGGGCTTCGT
Organism: Plecturocebus donacophilus; assembly: GCA_004027715.1. Taxonomy (NCBI): domain Eukaryota; kingdom Metazoa; phylum Chordata; class Mammalia; order Primates; family Pitheciidae; genus Plecturocebus; species Plecturocebus donacophilus. The sequence continues at coordinate 10,355 of PVKP010029847.1, read as the reverse complement.
CTTTCTTGCAGTGCTGTGAAGTGCAGCGTCCCTTCTCCCAGCAGCCGTGCTGGGCTCCAGCTGGGAGCATATTAGAGGGCAACAATAAACTGGCTCCAAGATCACCCAAGCTTGGTTTTAGCAGAATTGTCTAAGAGAACAGGGAAGTTTCACACCGGCCCAGGCATGGAGTTCATTTGCTCAACCTCTTTCTCTAAACTGAAAATGGCAGGAAAAAGAGAAGTTGAAAGACAAGTAAGAACTGTATGGAATGTGCACCATCAAAGAAAACAGGATTGCTCTTCCCTGCCAGTTAATCTTGTATATTTTTAGTAGAGACAGGGTTTCACCATGTTAGCCAGACCTCGTGATCTGCCCCCCTTGGCCTCCCAAAGTACTGGGATTACAGGTGTGAGCTACTGTGCACAGCCATTTTCTACTCTTAGCCCTTTTTCCAGTAGGTCTCTGTGTGTTAAACACAATGACTTTCCATTCCTATGTCGGTTATCCCAATTGTCTCTACTGGGCACAGGTAACCTCACATCTATGTGCCCTTCTCTAATGATCCTTGGGCTTTGTGTACCAAGGGACAGAGGCACAGATATATTGTGATACTTACATAACAATAGAGAAAATGAGTTTCCACAAAATTTGTATTGATGGTGTTCAAATGATAATGTATAATTATAATAGAACAACGTCGAGGACAAAAAGCTAATACTTCTAAATGAGTTTCTTTTTCCTGGACACTTTCTGGGCATGTTTCTTCAACTCTGCAATCAAATATGACTTAATTAACTTCCCATGGGTAAATGGTACTCCCTGCTTGGCCAACAAATGAGACACTTGGAAACTTACTGTGGTCATTGCCTATTTTTCATTTTTTCTTTTCTTTCTTATCTATTTATTTTTTGAAGAGATGGTTTTGCAATATTGCCCAGGCTGGTCTCGAACTCCTGAATTCAGGCCGTCTGTCTGCTTCAACCTCCCCCTAAGTGCTGGGATTACAGGTGTGAGTCACCGTACCCAGTCCATTTTCTTAATTCTGTAAAGAAATTCTGCTATGGTGAGAGAGACCTTGTTCTAAATATCCTCATTTCCCTCACCATAGCTTCCATGAAAAGCAGTATTGTGAAGGATGCTTACTCTGGTCATGGTGATGGATACTGAGTTCTTGAACTGCAGCATGACATCATTGCATAAGAAACACAAGGCTTAGCTTAGCCATCTGATTCAGTAACAAAATAATCCATAATCTACCTTGCCTTAAAATTGCAACATGTGAAGTCTACTTTTTTCTTCTTTTCTTATTTTGATATGATGGGTATGTACCAGTAAAAGAAAAGTCATGCCCTGTCAATGCCTGTGGCTCTTGAGATGCTATGCTACATGCCATATACTATAGTCATGGCCACAGCATGTATAGCTATATGCTATATGTCATATGCTATAGCATAGCATCTCAAGAGTCACACGTGTTGACAGGTCATGACTTTTGGTGACATGTCCAGTATGGTGATGAGTCCTATTCCATCCAAAACTTTCAGTGTATGGCCAGAAGAAACCACAAGTTTGGGGCTGCCCAGTTCTGCCCACGTAGCACTAAAGCAACCATGGATTGCCTATAAATGAATGGGTGTGCCATGTTCCAGCAAAACTATGTTTATGGGCACCAGGATTTTAATTTCATAGAATTTTCACATCATGAAACATTCTACTTTTGAGTTTTTTTCTTTTCTTTTCTTTTCTTTTTTTTTTTTATGAGATGCGGTCTCACTCTGTCACCCAGGCTGGAGTGCAGTGCTGTGATATTGGCTCACTGCAACCTCCGCCTCCCGAGTTAAGTGATTCTTGTGCCCTGGCCTCTTGAGTAGCTGGGATTCCAGGTGCACACCACCACACTCAGCTAATTTTTTGTATTTTTAGTAGAGATGGGGTTTCCTCATGTTGACCAATCTGGTCTCAAACTTTGTACTTCAACTGATCCACCCGTCTCAGCCTCCCAAAGTGCTGAGATTACAGGCGCCTGGCCTTTGAGTGTTTTCAACTATTAAGAAATGTAAAAACCACTCTTAGCTTATAGGTCATACAAAAATAGGTCGTGGGCCAGAGATGATAAATAATTTAGAATTTCTTGCTGTGATTTTTCTTGTTCCATCTCTCCTGTTTGAAAACTATAGATTGTATTCATTTAGTAGGCTCTCTTGATTTTTAAAATCATGCCTACTATTTTTATAATAAAGAACAAAGTCAAATATCTATTTTTAAAACCACATCTACTAAATTATACTTCTTTGTAATACTTCCAAAGTTAATCATGTTTCTATCCTGTATTTGATCTTTCATAAGTGGACACAACAGATTAAGGTCTCTTGAGCAGAGCTTTAGGACCAGGGATATAGCATTTCTCAGCCATCTCCATTTATATAGAAAAGGCATGTAAACAGCGGGGGAGAAAATGTGAATTTTGGGATCAGACAAGTCTGGCTTTAAATGTTGGTCCTCTCAACCCCTTTTTTTGGCAATTCACTTTAGTGTTCTGAGCCATAGTTTTTTCATTTGTAAAGCTAAGCTAGTAATTCACTATTAATTGACTAGCAGTTGACTAGAAATTGACTATTACTAACTTACTATTACTATTACTAGCTTACTACATTGACGATTACTTTTTATTAGAAATCATATCTATAAACCTCTGCTCTTAGTAGGCATTCACTGAAATGTCCTGATCACCCCAACTTTACTCAAGCCGGTCTGGTGCATCTTAGAAATGCTAGTTTCACTGTAGGTGTCTGTATTCTTAAATACAACACTCCAGCTCTAAACTTTTGCTCTGTCTTGGAGATTTCATTCAGTCCATTGTGCAAGGACATTTGCAAAGCACACAACACATCAGCTCTAAGTGGAACATCTCCATTTCTCAAGGGCCACAACACCGTATCTGGTTTCATGAGACTGCTCTGGTGGATGGTAAACTGGACATCTCAGCAAAGACTCATCATTCTACGCTCAGCTGTGCTAAAAGTCTGTTTCACTGTGGATGCCCCATTAGGCAGTCAAGAGGGCTTTGATGGGCTGTATGAACGAGCCTGTGTGAAATCTGAGCTCAAGAGTGGTTCTCTTCTGACAGGTCAGAATGTGCAAGTATCCATCTTACCAGTTACTTGAAAATGTATGGCTTTTTCCTATTATAAATCTCATTTTAATTTTGTCCCTATAGTGAATGCAGAGATATGGTTATGCATACTAACAGCTGTACGTATTCCAAATCTGAAAAGGAAGAAAATATTCTCACCAATAATAATAAAAATAAAGTTGCTAATAAAGAGTATTATTGTTGTAAATTCTTAAATTTTTATATCTCAAATTTTCTTTCATGTATTATATATTCTAACCAGGGCATTGTAGAAAAATTAAGGCCATAGTGAATGACCAAAAAAAAAAAAAAGACTAGGGGCAATGTATCTCTTAAGAACTGCATAACAAATTATAACAAATGATTCTTTAAAAGTTTTCCCTCTTCTTCCCCTGGCAATTTCTTTCTTAGATGTTGCCTTATTTAAACAACTTACCAAATTGCCTTTAATTCCCCCAATTTAAATATAAAATATGGTCTATTCTTTTTAGCAAAAAGGAAAAACATTTTTACAAACGAAAGTAATCAATATAAATAAAGCAAGGAGGCAGTCCTATACCATTCAGGATTACAAAAAGAACATAAAGAATGAAGCTCTACACTTTTCAAGAATCCTGAAACAGAAACCTTTCATTAAAGTATTAATTCTACTCACTCCAGAAGTCCATCTTCTTCCCATAACCCCACCTGCCCTTAGGCTTCTCAAAGTAAAGTGGTCTCAGCCTAGCAAAGGGATGTTCAGTCAAAGTGGGTGCAGTTGTTTGGTTCAGGTGCTGAAGCGAACGAGTGCCTTAGGCAGATCGGAACCACCCATGCATGCAGGTCTGGGAGCCTCGGTGCAGGTGATAGATTGCCAGACTGGATTAGGGGCCTGGGGACAGGCAACTCCTCAACACCTCTAGGAGGAAGTGAAAATGATCCCTCGTAAGCATCTTTGATGCCTTTCCCATCTTTCAGTCTGGTTGTGGCCTGGCCCTGTGAAAGAAGCACACAAGCCTGACACATTCCTGACTTCAACTTCTTCCTACCTCCTTGGAAACTAAGCCCTGTTCTGGATGAGGAGGTTTAGATTCAGAGAGTACAGCAGGGAAAGGGAAGGGTGATCTGTTTGATGGTTCCTGTGTATATTTCATTAAGCCTTCACAACAATCCAATGATGCCCCATTTTACTTATGGGGAAACTGAGGCTCAGAACTGAGAAGTGACTTGTTTCCCAGAGGCCACAGATAATATTGAGCTATGTTGGTAGGAGCCTACCTATCCTTTATTCCTGACTTTTCTGCTTTCCATTTCATCCCTCAGGTCCTAGAGAGACCTCACTTTTCTAGACCCCCTTCTGACAATCCAGGTCCAAGTTCTATGCCCTTTGGTGTGCTCCTGGGGCCCCTGGATGTATGGCATCACACGCACAGAAGACCGAGTACCTTCCCGTGTCTTCTCCTGTGGTTTATGTGAGAAGGGGCCTACCTGCCTTCTTCTTCAGTAACATCCTAAAGCCGGGGAGACTGTGGACAGGTGGTAGCAGCTGACTGACTGACTGAGTGAATGAATGAAGAATGAATGAATGAGTACATGTGTGAGTGAGTACAGTTGCACCCTCAGCTTTTCATAAACTCTCCTACCCTCCACCCAATCCCCAGCCTCCCATGATGGGTCTGATTCTTCCTTACCCAGGGCCAGGCCTGCTGCTAGACCCTGCAGATACAACACTGAGTGGGCCACAGCCCAGCGGGCCATTGGTGTTGAATCCCCATGCTGGAGGGCCAGGTGCTATGCTGGGGGAATTTGGAGTGGGCGCAGAGCTGGGGGATAGGAAAATTCAGAGATAGTGTTGACATTGAGGCCAGTAGGGTTTGGTTAATCCATATAAGTTTCACTTTGAGCACGAAAGCAATCATAATAATGTAAATTATATCCTTGAGACTCTAGGTTGACACCCTCGCTGCTACATGTTGGTGAGTGGTTAGACATGTATATTTTTATCTGAGAGATGATTTGTTATTTGACAATGATGTCCGAGCATTCTCCAGATCGCCCTTCCCTTTCCCTGCTGTCCTCTCTGAATCTAAACCTCCTCATCCAGAACAGGGCTCTGTTTTCTTGTTTTGATTTCAGCAGTTTCTTTCTTATGGGAAAATGCTTCTTTGGGATGAGTCTGAAGCTGATTGCACCATGCCTGGGCCTATGAAATGCATTCTGGCCTGGCTGTCCCTCCCCTAAACACATCCAGGCATGCGGGCTGTTTTGGAGGAGAGAATGGGTTCTGTCTGGCATCTAACCCCGCCCATGTCCAAATACCTTGCACTGCTGGAAGTATCTTGCTCATGAAACTTTTACCTATTTGATTATACTGTTACCTATTAATGGTATAAAGCTTTGAATGGATGAGCAACTTTCAAACAGTAAAAATGATCCTTGGGCTAACAAATCGAAAGTTGAAAAATCTTAAATTTTTTTTCTCAATTTTAACGTAAAAACCATTGTTAGGAAAAAAAAAACGCAACATCCCAACTTCTAGCAGTCATGCAGACATGACATTTCATGTCTACATTCGCACATATCAGCCAGTTTTCTCGAAGCACCACCGACTGTCCAATTGAATATTGTATTTTCCGACTGTTGTCAAACTTAATTAGGAAAAACTCTTTCCAAGTTTCCTGCAAGTTCAGCCTCTAAAATGGAGATGTTGGTGATAATAGTGGAATTCTTATACAAAATAGCACACACATGTAAGCTACGTATATTGGTGTTTATTTTTAATATTTTATTCTATTAAAATAGATTCAAGAGACAATTTTTTAAATGTATAAGCTAAGGAATTTCTTTTCCTTCCCTGCCTGGCCTTCTTTAGTTGTATTACATTTGGAGAGTGTCCCCTCAAGAGAGATTGTGGGTTGGTTGTGAGTTTGGTTCTGTAATGTCATCACCTTTGACATGGCACTCTGCCCACCTACTGTGGCCGGCAGTAGCAGAGATGCCACATGGAGTTAGGAGCCACTGCTGGTGAAACACAAGACCCGGACCAGGTTTATCTCAACTCCTGGCTCCTTCTCTCCATGCTCCCCCACTTCCCTGTTTTACACACACGCACACACACACATCCACACACACCACTCTTTGGCAGGGCCATGATGAGTCAGCTCTAAGGGACAGACAGGAGCCCTGTTCTCATTTCCAGCACTGGTGGCAGCGGCTGTTAAGGGCCTAGAGGGCAGATTAGGAAAACCTGCGTGGCTGGGGCTTTGGGTTGCCAAACCAGCCTGTCCCACTCCAAATTAACAGTATCCTCTCTCCACTCTCTTCCTAGGAGGGCCCCTCTCCAGCCCTCCCTGAAAATGCAGGGACGTTGGGCACGCCCCCACCAACATCTCCATCTCCAGGGAGTGCCGGATGCTACAAAGACACAGGACATCTGACTGGGGCACTTAGGACCTCTGAGGAGTCCAGAGCCCAAAATTCCTCTTCCCAGTGACTGGGGCCCCTTGCCTTTCACAAAGATACCATCTCTAAGAACAAACTGGGTGGGGTGGGTTCCATCCACACAGGAGGTCTCTGAGCACAGGGCCAGCTTTGCCCAAACTGTGGGCAGAGGGTTGGAGGGGAAAGAGACCAAAACAGGTGTGGTCTCCCATGAGCATGTGTGAGTGTGAGTGTGGGTGGGGTGGCAAAAACCCAAAGCCTTGGGGGACTGGGCTGGGGACTGCTCCTGCGGTCAGGGATGGCGGGGTCCTGGGGAGGTGCCTTGTCCTAGAGCAGGGCCATCAGTGACCAGAGCTGGGTGACAGGGAAGGGAGCTGGCATCCCCAAGGGCACTCTCTGCCCACACAGCGCTTCCCCCTCCCACCACTGGCAGTTCCAACCATTAGCAAGTCCTTCCTTACAAGGGACCCAACAGGCTCCTGGCCCGCCTGGCCCCACCTGCGGCTGCTCTGAGCCCCGTCCCCCGCCCCTGCAGCAGCCTCCCTGAAGCAGGAGGGAAGGCCCTGAGCCAGGTGGGCCAGGCTGGGCGGAGATGGAAATCGCCCCCACTGCTCCTGCAGCCCACCTTCCTCCCACCTGCTCTAAGGCTTTTTGGGGTCAGCCATCCTCTTTGGGAAACACTGGAGCTGAGCGCCAACTCATCGCCCCTTCAAGGCACATTCCTAGAGAGCACAGGCTCTAGAGACCTGCGAAGGCTGGGCTTAGAGGAAGAGTAGAGAGGCTCTGGAGGTCTCCTGGGTGGGAGGTACACAATGGACTGGCCACCTACCCCGGCGGCCCAGGCGCTGCTCAGGCCAGCTGCCTGCTCTGCGCTTCCTGACTCTGCGCCCTGGCTCTGCGCTTTCTCCCATGGCACTGAGGCCTTTGGCACCAACACGTGGGGCTGTCTCAGGGGAAACCGGAGGCCTGAGCTCGGCACTCTGGACACGCACCAGGCTAGTCTCCAGCCTCCCTTCAAACCTCGGTCCCTTCCCGGCTGTAGAGGAGATGACTGACCCGGAAGCCAGTGGCCGCGGTCTGGTGGCCAGGGGCGAAGCCAGGCGAGGGGCGAAGGGCCTGGGAATCGTGGGTGGCGACCGTTGTCGGCGGCCTCCCGAAAGAAAAGTCGCCTGCCAGGCCCCCGGGGAAGGTGCCAAGGCCTCCAGCCAGAGTGCTCATAGCGGAGACGAAACCCGAGAAGCAGGTGGCGGCCTCGGGTGCGGACGGAGAGGGCGAGGCCTGCAGGTCCCCGCAAGCCGCGCCCTGGGGCTCCAGCGAGGGTGCCTCGGCCCCTCCCCGGCCCCTGGCTCCGGAGGGCGCGGGCGCGCTGGCTTCCGCTCTCCTCTTCCTCTTCCTTCGGAAGTTCCCCTTGTCAAACATCTTCTCGCAGTTGGGGTCCAGGGTCCAGTAATTGCCTTTACCTGCAGAAGAAGAAACAGTCCAGTTCAGAAAGATCTAGATTCGACCGACCGTGGTGTGAGTGAGGCTGTCAGCTTCCGAAAGATGCCCCGCCAGCCCTTGCAGAGGGTCTGAGCCTCGCCCCTATCCCAACCCTTAGGAGCACTCTGCACCCGACGGGCCTCCACAGCCGGACTGGGAAGAAGGAGGCAACCCAGAGAGGAGGAGGAGGGGGCCCTGGGCAAGGCCGAGGTGAAGGAGGGCCTGCGGATGCCAACCGTGGGACTCCGCCAGCCGCTCTGCCAAGGGCAGCGCAGACCTCGCCGCGCCCCCAAGTGGGCGCCAGCGCTTTCCATACAGGCATGGCATTTGTGTTGCCCGTCCTTAGGGTAGACGCCGTCTTCCCCATTTTACCAGGTAGCGCACTGAGGCCCAGGGAAGTTGAGTAACTCCCAGGGTCACCCAGCGCACCGGCTTTCCGGCTTCTTCCTCCCAAGGAGCGCGCAGAGACTTAGAGCTCCCGGGCCGCTGCCCTGGAAACGCGCGCTTGTGGGCTCTGCCGCCGTCTCGGAGCCTCAGAGCCAAGCACGGCTCCCACTTCTCCCCCGCCCAACCCCCGGGGATCCCACACCGAGTAGGGAGGAATTCGGTTGTCCAACGTGGCTCCCACCCCCGGAGTGCCGGCGACCCGGCGGGAAGACCGGGAATCCCTGACGGGGCGAGCGGCGCGCCGCTGTTACCTGGGTCGTCCTGGTCGCGGGGCACCTTCTTGAAGCAGTCGTTGAGCGACAGGTTGTGGCGGATGGAGTTCTGCCAGCCCGCCTTGCTGCGCTTGTAGAAGGGGAAGTTGCCGGCCACGTACTGGTAGATCTGGCTGAGCGTCAGCCTCCGCAGCGGCGCGCTCTGGATGGCCATGGCGATGAGCGCCGAGTACGAGTAGGGCGGCCGCACCAGCCTCAGCAGCTCCTGCTGGCCGGAGAGGCTCAGCCAGGCGAGGCCGGCGCCCGCCAGGCCGCCCGGGGCGCCGAGGAGCGGGCCGGGAGCCCCGTAGCCGGGGGCGGCGTAGGGCGGCTCGAGCCCAGGGCCCGAAGCACAGGACTTGGGGCTGAGCGCCGGCGTGTTCACCCACAGGCGCGGGCCCACGCCCGCCGCGCCCCGATCACCACCTGCATAGCCCGGGGGGTGTGCAACCCCGGCTCGGACCTGGCCGGACGAGGCTGAGGGGGGGCCCGGGTAGTCGCAGTAAGTGGCCATGTCCAGCCGCTCCCGCGTCTGGGCCGGCCGCGCCGCACCGAAGCTCAAGGGCGACCCAGCCAGCGTGGCCACCAGCAGCGCCGGGGTGCCACCAGCCCGGCCCAGCCCTCCGCCCTTTAAATGCCGTCGAGGCCAGAGCCGGTGGAGAGTGACCGGGCGAGCCCCACCCCCGGCAGCCCGGGAGTAGCGACATCCTGGTCCTCGCCCGGGTGTCACTTTTCCGCCCCGCCCCGATCTTGAGGCTTCCCCGACCCGACGCCCCTCCGATTTCCCCTTCCTCCTTGGGCGATGCGTCCCGAGTCCACAGTCTCTTGCGGTATCGGCTGCTGGGACCCTAAGTCTACCGCCTTTTCTGGCTTCTTGGGTCCCGCAGTCCTGACTGCCCTGGACGGCACTCCGACTCCCCAGGGCCCCCAGGGCTGTGGCTTGGGAGCCCCGTCCAGCGCGCGGCCTCCTTGCTCGCCTGGGGACATCTCGCCCCAGGGAAACCCGCCTCGCCCGGGCCCCTGTGTTACCCGGGACTCGGGGTGGGGGTAGAGGGCGAGAACACGGCGCAAGAGATCGCAATGAAGCCCGCAGGTCTCCAGGCCAGAGCCGCAGAGGGAAGTGGCGCGGCGAACGCGGGGCTGGGCGTGGACGGTTGCTCTGGGCTCGTCCGGAGTCCTCGCGCCATCACCGCGCGAAGGCAGCGGACTGACCTCTGCGCCGAAGTCGCAGTACCCCGCGGAGGGTCGCAACCCTGGAAGTTTCGGACCCCCCAGCCGTCCAGAGCAGTCATTGCTTTTCCCAAGCCGGGGAGTCCGGGGCCGCGCCAGATTTCTCCGCGCAGTGGACTCAGGCGCTTGGTGCGGAGGGCCGCAAAGCTCTCTGCTGGGTGTCGGAGCGCGCTCGGAACACAGGGATGTCTCTGCAGTGCGTCCGACACCCGGCGTCCTGTCCTTCTGCCCCCAGGGGTTGCTGCAGCCCGGGTTCTGCACCCACCCTCCAACCACACGCTGCCCGGCCCTAGGCTTCCCTGCTCCCCGCGCTGTGGGGTGCGGAGGAAGGACCCAGGCAGACGCGCCCGATGGGCCGGGTACCTGGGAAGAGCGCCCGTCTCCCGGACTCCGAGTCGGGTACCTGTGCCAAA
>PVKP010029846.1:0-28579 GCA_004027715.1 Plecturocebus donacophilus | reverse complement strand
TGGGTAACATAGGGAGATCCTGTCCCTATTCAAAAAAAAAAAAAAAGACAACCTAGTTTTAAATGGGCAAATAATTTGAAATGGACATTTTCTAAAGATATACAAATGGCCAATAAGCACGTGAAAGATGCTCAACGTCATTAGTCATTAAGGAAATGCAACTCAAAACCACAACAAGATTTCACTCCACACCAACCAGGATGGCTACAATCAAAAAAGACCGTAACAAGCATTGATGAGGATTCAGAAGAACTGGTACACTCATACACTACTAGCGGGAATGTAAAATGGAACAGCTGCTGTGGAAAACAGTTGGGCATTCCTCTCAAAGTTAAACATAGAGTGACCTTTAGCCCAGCAATTTCACTCCTAGGTATATTCAAAATAACTGAAAACATATTCACACAAAAATTTGCAGCCGGGTGTGGTGGCTCATGCCTGTAATCCCAGCACTTTGAGAGGCTGAGGTGGGCATATTGCTTGAGGTTAGGAGTTCAAAACCAGCCTAGCCAACATGGCAAAACCTCATCTCTACTAAAAATACAAAAAAAAATTAGCCGGGCATTGTGGCACACGCCTGTAGTCCTACCTACTCAGGTGGCTGAGGCAAGAGAATCGCTTGGACCTGTGAGGCGGAGGCTGCAGTGAGCCAAGATCACACCACCACACTCCAGCCTGAGTGACAGAGTGAAACTCTATCTCAAAAAACCCAATCAAAACAAAACAAAAACAGGCCGAGCAAGGTGGCTCAGGCCTGTAATCTCAGCCCTTTAGGAGGTCGAGGCAGGAGAATCACCTGAGGTCAGGAGTTCGAGACCAGCCTGGGCAACATGGTGAAATCCTGTCTCTACTAAAAATACAAAATTAGCCGGGCCTGGTGGCCCATGCTTGTGATCCCGGCTACTCCAGAGGCTGAGGCAGGAGAATCACTTGAACCTGGGAGGCGGAGATTACAGTGAGCCGAGATCGAGCCATTGCATTCCAGCCTGGGTAACAAAAGCAAAACTCCATCTATAGAAAAAAAAAAAAAAAACTTGCTCATAAATATAGTAGCATTATTAATAATAGCCAAAAAATGGAAACAATCTAAATATTCATCAATTAATGCATGGATAAATAAAATGTGGTTGTATCCTTAAAATGGAATAGTATCCAGCAACAAAAATAACATGCCAAAACATGGTGAAAACATCATACTAAGTGAAAGAAGCCAGTCACAAAAGATCACATTCTGCATGATTTTATTTATAGGACATTTCTAAAAGAGGCACATCTCTAGAAAAATATAGTAGATGTAGTGGTTGCCTAGGACCAAGAGTGCTGGGGGGAATGGGGAGTGACTGCTAATGGGTAAGAAAAGGTGAACATGTTCTAAAACTAAATTGAATCTTATAAATATGTATAATTATTATGTATCAAAAATAAGAAAAATTAGATTGTAATAATGATTGCACAACCCTGTGTCTATACTAAAAAATATTCAATTTCAGCAGGGCACAGTGGCTTATGCCTGTGATCCCAGCACTTTGGGAGGCCGAGGCAGGTGGATCACAAGGTCAGGAGATCGAGACTATCCTGGCTAACACAGTGAAACCCTGTCTCTACTAAAATACAAAAAATTAGCCAGGCATGGTAGCAGGCACCTGTAGTCCCAGCTACGTGGGAGGCTGAGGCAGGAGAATCACTTGAACCTGGTAGGCGGAGGTTGCAATGATCAGAGATTGAGCCACTGCATGCAGCCTGGGCAACAGAGTGAGACTCCATCGCAAAAAATAATAATAATAATTCAATTTTACAAGTTAAATAGGTGAATTGTATGGTATGTGAGTTATATCTCAATAAAGCTGTTAAAATCACAAATGAAACCCAGATATAGTATTAGAAGTCTTGATTCAGTGTTATGCAAAAGTCATGAAGAGGGGGAGGGAGAGTGATTTAAAAATATTAGAAGGCTGCAATCCCTGTCAGATGCAGAGCCAATGAGCAAACGGATATGAAAAGACTTTAAAATTGTCAGGCTCTTTATAATATAAGAGATTTTTTTACCTTTTTTTCTTTTTGTTTTTTTGAGACAGGACCTCACTCTGTTGCCCTGGAGTGCAGTGGCATGGTCACAGCTCACTGCAATCTCGGAACTCCTGGGTTCAAGCTATTCTCCTGCCTCAGCCTCCCACGTAGCTGGGTCTACAGGCATGTGCCACCATGCCCAGGTAATTTCTTTCATTTTTAGTAGAGACAGAGTCTTCCCATGTTGCCTAGGCTGGTCTCAAACTTCTAGGCTCAAGTGATCCTCCTTCCTTGGTCTCCCAAAGTGCTGGGATTACAGGCTTGAGCCACAGCACCTGGCCAGATTCTTTTTGTTAAAGATAATCTTGCACATAGATTAGATCACTGTCACTGTTTTTACTACAATCTGCTGGGCAAAGGCCACTTTGGTAATCATAATCTTTCTATAAACACAAAGTTTCCTCTAAGTTGGTTTTGCCCTTCAAATGCACCAATTGCCTTTGGCCAATGGCCTTTTTCTAGTCTGTTTAGAATGAATAGCAAGGCACAGAAAGCTCTATGGTGATTAAATTAACGTTTACTGTTTGTTTGTTTGAGAAGGAGTCTCATTCTGTCATTTGGGCTAGAGTGCAGTGGCTCAATCCCGGCTCACTGCAACCTCCGCCTCCCAGGCTTAAGCAATTCTCTCTCCTGCCTCAGCCTCCCAAGTAGCTGGAACTGCAGGCACACACCACCATGCCCAACTAACTTTTGTAATTTAAGTAGAGGAGGGGTTTCACCATGTTGGCCAGGCTGGTCTCGAACTCCTGACCTCAGGTGATCCACCCTCCTCAGCCTCCCAGAGTGCTGGGATTACAGGTTGGGATTACAGCCACAACACCTGGTCATTTACTGTACTTTTAAAATCAGCTTTATTAAGATATCATTTTTTGGCCAGTCGCAGTGCCTCACACCTATAATTCTAGCACTTTGGGAGGCTAAGGCAGGTGGATCACTTGAGGTCGGGAGTTCGAGACCAGCCTGACCAATATGGTGAAACCCCATCTCTAATAAATACAAAAAATTAGCTGGGTGTGGTGGTGCATGCCTGTAGTCCCAGCTACTTGGGAGGCTGAGGCCCAGGAGAATCACTTGAACCTGGGAGGCAGAGATTGCAGTGAGCCAAGATTACACTCCAGCCTGGGCAACAAGAGAGAAACTCTGTCTCAAAAAAAAAAAAAAAGATATCATTTTTTTGCACTACTGCACTTTTTATTAACCATCATCCACATTTATACAAGGAGAAACTTTCTCAAGGGTGTTGCTGGAAGAATGAAAGTGGCTGTGGATTATGTGATAAGTTATTGGAGTGGTAGAGGAAACAGTTTTTAAATGTTTACTTTTTTGAATACATAATACATTCACATAGTACAAAACTTTAAAAAAATTAAAAGATATACAATAAAGTGTCTCTTACCCACCTTTTCTGCCCTGTTTCCATCCCCTTTCACTCATACCCTCCCGGGTAAGCACTTCTATTAATTTTTTCTATATCCTTCTGAGTTGCTTTCTGCAAATGCAAGTAAATGTAAATGTGCTTATTATTATTATTAATTATTTTTGAGACAGAGTTTTGCTCTTGTCACCCAGGCTAGAGTGCAATGGCTCGATCTTGGGTCACTGCAACCTCTGTCCCCTGGGTGCAAGCGATTCTTCTGCCTCAGCCTCCCAAGTAACTGGGATTGCAGGAGCATGCCACCATGCCCAGCTAATTTTTGTATGTTTAGTAGAGATGGGGTTTCAACATGTTGCCCAGGTTGGTCTCGAACTCCTGACCTCAGGTGATCCATTCACCTTGGCCTTCCAAAGTTCTGGGATTACAGGTGTGAGCCACCTTCCCAGGCTATAAATGTGCTTATTTTATCCCCTTTTAATATAAAAGGTAGCAAACAACACACAATTGTATATCTTCTGTATTTTACTTAATGACATACCTTAGACATTTTTAGATACTCATATGTAGAGGAACCTCTCATTCATTTTTGCAAGTGCATAGCTTTCCACAGTTTAGTATCCACAATTTAGTATGAATCTACCATAATTTAACTCATCTCTGACTGATGGAGATTTAGGTTGTTTCCAGCCTTTTGCATTTACAAACAATACTGTAATTAATAATCTTGAACTTACATCATTAGTCACAAGTACAAGAAGAAATAGGACTTCTAGGTGTTTTTTTGGTAGTATTAGCAATGGCACCAATTTATATTCTCACTGGCAATGTGTTTAAGTGTCAGTTTACCCAGCCCAATACACAGAGTGGGTTATCAAAGCTTTCAAGCCATTCTAATCTTACATTTAAAAAACTTGTATTGCAATGTAGTTTTAATTTCCATTTATCTTCTCTTGTTTTTTATTTTTTGTTTTTTTCCTCACTGTCACCCAGGCTGGAGTGCAGTGGCATGATCTTGGCTCACTCCAACCTCTGTATCCCGGGTTCGAGCGATTCTCCTGCCTCAGTTTCCCAAGTACCTGGGATTACAGGCACCCGCCACCACACCCATCTAAATTTTGTATTTTTAGCAGAGACAGGGTTTCACCATGTTGCTCATGCTGGTCTGCAACTCCTGACCTCAAGTGATCCGCCCACCTCGGCCTCCCAAAGTGCTGAGGTTACAGGCATGAGTCACCATGCTTAGCCTCCATTTCTCTTCTTATGCTTGAGGTTAAACATCTATTTTTTGTTGTTGTTAGAGACAAAGTCTCGCTCTGTCACTCAGGCTGCAGTGCAGTGATACGAACAGCTTACTGCAACTTGAATACTTGGGCTCAAGAGATCCTCCTCCCTTGGCTTCCTGAGTAGCTGGGACTACAATCCTGTGTCACCATGCCTGGCTAATTTTTTAAATTTTTATAGAGATGGGATCTTGCTATGTTGCTTAGGCTGGCCCCAAACTCTTGATCCACCCACCTCAGCCTCCGAAAGTGCTGGGTTTATTAAGTGTGAGCCACCATGCTCGGCCTGATCATCTATTTTTATGGTTTAGAGTCAGAAAGGAATTTTTCAATCTTCTACCCACATCAAGTCTTGAAATTTATCCTAATTGCCAAAAATTTCTTTTGAGTTGAAATGGCTTAATTTTTTTTAATAGAGTTTTCTATGTTTAATATTTGGTTAAACAAAATACATCTTTTGTAAACAAACTGAGCACCAGGCCAACAAAAAAGGTGGGGAATAAAAGCAAGAGAAACAAAAAGCCTAGGGATGCCCCTTATTGGACATGAGAGACCTGCTCCCTTCCTTAAAGGAAGAGGGTTTTTTGTCCTTGGGCATCAACGTGGGTTCCTGTTCCTAAGCATCAGAAATGGATATGAACAGAGAAAGCGGCCCTGAAATGCTTAAGCATCTTTGCACAACCTGTTGGTTCAGCAACTCCAAGTGCATGGGGACTCTTTGATGTGTCCTTTTCACAGGCGCAAGCAGATTTGGGTTTTTTGGGGTTTTTTTGAGATGGAGTCTTGCTCTGTCACCCAGGCTGGAGTGCAGTGGCACAATCTCAGTTCACTAAGCCTCCGACTCCCGGGCTAAAGTGATTTTCCTGCCTCAGCCTCCCAAGTAGCTGGGGTTACAGGGGCATGCCATCACACTAGGCTAATTTTTGTATTTTTAGTAAAGACAGGGTTTCAACATGTTGGCCAGGCTGGTCTTGAACTCCTGACTTCAAGTGATCTGCCCACCTCAGCTTCCCAAAGTGCTGGGATTACAGGTGTGACCCACCACGCCCAACCCATCCCCACAGATTTGTGAAGAGCAATTTCTTCCGCTTCCCAATATATGGCTTACCACCACTGACAGTGCCAGTGGCCCCAAGGTCCTGCCTGTGCAATCAGCAAGGTTGACTATATCTTCCAGCTGGTGGTGGTTGGAATGTCATTGTGCAGGGGCAAAGAGATCTCTGTGGTGCCAAACAGGTCTGTTATAAAAGACAGTATGGAAGGCCAGGTGTGGTGGCTCATGCCTGTAATCCCAGCACTTTGGGAGGCCGAGGCGGGTGGATCACAAGGTCAGGAGATCGAGACCATCCTGGTTAACATGGTGAAACCCTGCCTCTAATAAAAATACAAGATATTAGGGGTGTGGGGGCATGCGCCTACAGTCCCAGCTACTTGGGAGGCTGAGGCAAAAGAATCACTTGAAACTGTGAGGCAGAGGTTGCAGTGAACCGAGATCGTGCCACTGCACTCCAGCCTGAGCAACAGAGCAAGACTCCATTTCGAAAAAAGAAAAAGAAAGAAAGAAAAAATAGTGCAGAAGAGATTGTGGCTAGCTGCTGAGAGGCTGTAATGCAGTAGCTGCTTGATGGCCTGTTACTCGGCATAAAAAAGGCCTTGTTGGATTGAAGATGTAAGTGCAGAAAAAGTCCTGGCATAAACATGCACTCCCCTCACAGTGGGGAGGAAGCCTCAGCTTCACCCCATTAAGCCTGAATCCACATGCAAGTTCTAGGGCGGCTTTGCTGCTGGAAAGAACTCTGGCCCAAAGGGCAGCCCTCAGACCCACTGAGATCATTGATCTGCGAGGACCAGTGGGTCATCCCCACCTGCCCACCTGCCTTGAGGCAACCGCAACCATGTTGGCGACCTGTGGATGGCATTCATATGACACTTATTTCCTCTCCTTCTTTTTTGTTTTCCAAAGTTACAAGGGGAAAGTGGCCCACAACTATTTCAAGAAGTGGGGGCAGGTCAATCCTCAGTTGATTTGTAAAGACGAAAAACCCATGTCACTGCACATAGCCACCCAACTCGAGGGCTCTGTTTGTCACTATGGCAACTCAGCCTCCCTGCCTAGGATTTCTATCGATTCTAGCGGCTCTTAACTTCTGAGAAGCTTCTCTTCACAGTACCTTTCTTATCCAACTCTGTGCCAAACGAGTGGAATTTTTTTTTTTTTGAGACAGGGTCTCCACTGTCGCCCAGGTTGGACTGCAGTAGCGCAATCACGGCTCATTATAGTCTAAGCCTCAGGGCGCAAGCAATCCTCTCACCTCAGCCTCCCAAAATGCTGGAACCCAGATGAAACTGGTGGAATTTGATGTCAAAGACAAATTTTTTTTTCTGATTTTGTCAGAGTGGGCCAATTGGGAAAACTGCTCTTTTGCTTGTCTTTTACCCCAAAGCCTCCTAATCAATGAAGTAAAATGGTGGGGACAAAACTGGAATTAAGAAAACAAGCTGCCCCATGACTGCCCCAGTTTGGCATTAGCCACATCCTCTTAGGGACCAATCTGTCACATGTGGATTCAACCACACAGCTTGCAATAATTAGAGAACATTTTCTTTATAAAATTCCAGGCCAGGTGCAGTGGCTCATGCCTGTAATCCCAGCACTTTGAGAGGCCGAGGCGGGCAGATCAACTGAGGTCAGGAGTTCGAGACTAGCCTGACCAACATGGAGAACGCCATCTCTACTAAAAATACAAAATTAGCCAGGCATAGTGGTGCATGCCTGTAATCTCAGCTACTCGGGAGGATGAGGCAGGAGAATTGCTTCAATCTGGGAAGAAGAGGTTGTGGTGAGCTGAGATCTCAACACTGCACTTCAGCCTGTACAATAAGAGCAAAACTCTATCTCAAAAAAAAAAAAAAAAAAAAGTTGGAGGCAGTATGTTGTACCACTGTGGGTTTTTCTGAGAGTCCCTTAAGGCAATGGATCCTTGAAGCCAGTCACATGGGCTTTGTATGTAGAAACCTGCGTGAGGTCCTCATACAAAAGGGAAAATAAGATTGGGTGCAGTGGCTCACGCTTGTAATCCCAACACTTTGGGAGGCCGAGGCGGGTGGATCACAAGGTCAGAGTTCAAGACCAGCCTGGCCAAGATGGTGAAACCCTGTCTCTACTAAAAATTACAAAATATTTAGTCCAGCACAGTGGCAGGCGCCTGTAATCCCAGCTACTCAGGAGGCCGAAGCAGGAGAATTGCTTAAACCCAGGAGGCAGAGGTTGTAGTGAGTAGGCCAAGATTGAGCCATTGCACTCCAGCCTGGGTGACAGAGCGAGACTCCGTCTCAAAAAAAGAAGAAAAGAAAAGAGAAAATAAGCTAGGACCTCTCCTTTTGTTCTTTCTCTTCTCCCTTTAAATAAAACAAGGAGCTGTGTATGGTGGCTCATGCCTGTAATCCCAGCACTTTGGGAGGCCAAAGCAAGAAGATCGCTTGGGCTCAGGAGTTTGAGACCAGTCTGGGCAACACAGAGAGAATCCATCTCTACAAAAATTTTAAGATTTAGCTGAGTGTGGTGGCACACGCCAGTGGTGCCAGCTACTTGGGAGGCTGTGGCAGGAGGATTGCTTGAGCCTAGGAGGTTGAAGCTGCAGTGAGCCATGTTCCGGATATGCACTCCAGCCTGGGCAACAGAGCGAGACCTTGTCTCAAAATAAAAAAACAATAACACAAAAAAAACCCAAGGGTTTGCGAATACTGGCCTTAAGCATGCAGAGCACCTACCTTCCTTTCCCAGGAGCAAAACACTGAGTGGTTTTTGTAACAGTCTACACAGCTGATCTTTTGCACTGTCAGATCCAAAGGGGAAAAACCTGATGAGTTGTGATGAGTTGTTTGGGAAAGTGGCAAGGGCAGATCACTCAAGAGGCCCCAGCATATCACAGAGGACTGAAGGGGCCAAGGCGAGGGGAATGTTGAGCAGAAATGTGTTACACATCAGTCCCCCAACTCTGGTAAGCCTCTGCCTCTTCTGGTACCACCAGCAGGACATCGCAGTCCTTTCCTTGCAAATAATGTAGAAATTTCCTGCTGGGTGTGGTGCCTCACTCTGTAATCCCAGCACTTTGGGAGGCTGAGGCAAGAGGATCACTTGAGGCCAGTAGTTCAAGACCAGCCTGGGCAACAGGATGAGACTGCCATCTCTACAAAAAAAATATTTAAAAATTAGCCAGGTACTGTGGCAGTTGCCTGTGGTCCCAGCTACTCAGGAGGCTGAGGCAGGAGGATTGCTTGGGATCCCTTGAATCTAGGAGGTCGAGACTGCAGTGAGCTGTGATCATGCCTCTGCACTCCAGCCTGGGCAACAGAACAAGACCCTGACTCAAAAGAAAAAAGGAAAAGAAAAAGAAATTAACTTCTGGAGCTCGCTCCCGCCTCTAATCCACTCAGGCATCTTGAGTTTGGAGTCGAGGTTGTAGTAGGCCCCGCCCCCTCTGGAGCACAGATCTGGTGCAGCCTTTTGAGAGGCATCTTCAGTGCTCCTGTACTGCTGAAGTCCATACCCGTGGAGCCCATACCACTAGTGAGCTCAATCAATGGCACCTGCAGCCCTGCGCAAACACTTCATAGCCTTTTGTTTGAAGTGCTGCCATAATGACGTTCACATGATTGCAATGCCAATGATTCAGACACGGCCTTGTCTCCATTCCAACGCACACAACTCGTGTTTTTCATTTTAGGTTCCAGGGAGGGCTAGAAACATCCCTCTCTTCCCTCCTGAGGAAGAAAGTAAGCTTCGCAGTATTTTCTGAGGTTCACCTTATTCTCTAGCGTCCGTGTTTTATATTTTGTCACTGGTAGAAAAGGTTGGAAACAAAAGGGAATGAACCCCACTTCCACTTTCTTCTCAATAGAAAAACAACTTTGGGATTAGTTTATTTTGCCATCACTGTCAACGTGCAGAGTTTTGGAAAGTCATAGAAAACGTGAAGCCTTGTTTTCTTTTTCTTACTCTCCCCTCCCACCTGCCTCCAAAAAAATACAATTTTACCATATTTTCCTCTCGGAAAATGCCAACCAGGCCTCAAGGTAGGAGGTCCAAACAGAATTGGTCACATCGCTCCTTTTGTTCCATTTCTTTCAAATTTCTGTGACACCAAGTTAACAGACAGGGCCTTAAAATGCAATCTTTGCAGCCAGGCTCGGTGGCTCACACCTGTAATCCCAGCACTTTGGGAGGCCGAGGTGGGTAGATTATGAGGTCAGGAGGTTGAGAGCAGCCTGGCCAACATGGTGAAACCCCCATCTCACTGCCAGTAGAATAAATACAAGGATAAAAAAAAGAAAGAAAGAAAGAAAGAAAGAAAGAAAGAAAGAAAGAAAGAAAGAAAGAAAGAAAGAAAGAAAGAAAGAAAGAAAGAAAGAAAAGAAAAAAAAGAAACCCCTGTCCCTACTTAAAAAAAAATACAAAAAAAATTAGCTAGGCATGGTGGCGGGCACTTTAATCCCAGCTCCTTGGAGTGGGAGGCAGGAGAATTAAAAAAAAAATGCAATATTTGAGCAGCTATCAAGGGGTGCTGGCATGGTGGGCCACGCTGGGGCCTCAGGGGCAGCCCTCCATGCGCTTGAGTGCAGTGGAGCCCCATGGGGCTCTGGCCAAGGTGGGCACAGCTCCTTCAGAAAGTGAGGACACCTGTCCCCTTACGCTGAGCCTGAGATCAGCGGCTATCACCCAGCCAGCATATGTGTCTCCAAGATGGCTTAATTATTTTTCTTTTCTTTTTTTTTTTTTTGAGACGGAGTTTCACTCTTGTCGCCCAGGCTGGAGTGCAATGGCACAATCTTGCCTCACTGCAACCTCCACCACCCGGGTTCAAGCAATTCTCCTTCCTCAGCCTCCCGAGTAGCTGGAATTACAGGCGTGTGCCACCACACCCAGCTAATTTTGTATTTTTAGTAGAGACAAGGTTTCATCACGTTGGTCAGGCTGGTCTCCAACTCCTGGCCTCAGGCGATCCACCCACCTTGGCCTCCCAAAGTGCTGGGATTATAGGCATGAGCCACGGCACGCGGCTTCAGGATGGCTTAATTTCTATATGTCAAGCATAATCCTGTCTTGGAGGATTTTCCCTCTGCCTGGAATGGTCTCCCCAACCCCTGCTTCATATACAGATCTTATTCCAATGTCAGTTTAAATGTCATTGCCTTCCTAAGATCAAGGCTCATCACTTTCTCCTAAGCAGTTGCCCAGTGTCTCTCTAACATATCATTCTGTTTTCTTTTCTCTCCATTTGCTCATGGCTACATGACATTTTTTTTCTTTTTTTTGAGATAGAGTCTTACTGTGTTGCCCAGGTTAGAGTGCAGTGGCACGACCTCAGCTCACTGCAACCTCTGTCTCGCAGGTTCAAGCGATTCTCCTGCCTCAGCCTCCTGAGCCGCTGGGATTACAGGCGCCTACCACCACACCCAGCTAATTTTTGTATTTTTTGTAGAGATGAGGTTTCATCATGTTGACCAGGCTGGTCTCAAACTTCTGACCTCAAGTGATTCTCCCACCTCGGCCTTCCAAAGTGCTGGGATTATAGGTGTGAGCCACCACACCTGGCCTACATGGCATTTTCTGATTTGTGTGTTGACTGATCTGTGTGCTCACTGTGTCTGCTGTCCAGTGTCATGCATTGCACACAGTAGGTGCTTGATAACTATCTGCTGAATAGATAAATGCTTGACTTCTGGGATGAGGGGAAAGGGGTAAAGTTTCTAAACAGAGTTTTTTTGAAATTGGAGTGTGGGAAAGGAATTTGGCCTTGCCGCTGGGTTGAAATGCCTACAGGCAGCTCCAAACCTTGATGCTTTCTTCTTAAAGCATTTTAACTTCGTGCTAACTTGAGCAGTGGACGTGAGACCCACCCCTGGTTAAGTTCAGGTTAGGTTTGGGACACTGGGATATTTTCTTTCATCCATAATCACTGGATCAAGGCCTATAAATCAAACAGTTAAGACACAAAACACAAACAAGGTCATAATTTGTTTCTTCCTGCCCTCTGTTTTTCTTGGCATGGAAAAACTCAAGCTTTTCCTGACTAAGGATGGGTAATGACATTGGGGGGTGATTCATTAAAAATGGCCTAAGTAACTGGCCTTTTATTTCTTCTAATTCTTTCCCTGTATTGTCCAAAGTTCTGTAAGGAAACACATTGAATAAAATAATTCTCCTGTTGATAAAGAACTTTCCCTTGACTCTTTGTTCACTTGCAGCTATACGTTCCCAAAATCAAATTCTTTTTTCTTTTTTCTGAGACAGAGTCTAGCTCTGTCACCTAGGCTTGAGTGCAGTGGTGTGATCTCAGCTCACTGCAATCTTTGCCTCCCAGGTTCAAGAGATTCGATTCTCCTGCCTCAGCCTCCCGAGTAGTTGGGATTACAGGTGCCCACCACCATGTCCAGTCAATTTTTGTATTTTTAGTAGAGACAGGGTTTCACTCTGTTGGGCAGGCTGGTCTCAAGCTTCTGACCTCGTGATCTGCCTGTCTTGCCCTCCCAAAGAGCTGGGATTACAAGTGTGAGCCACCTTCTCCGACCCAGAATTAAATTCTTGGAACTGGAGAGGCCAGTGTGAGTAAGGGTGAACGTGCTGGGTATTTCTAGTAGAGAAGAAAGGCCAAGAGCCCCGGCTTATGGAAGCCACTTGTCTTACCACCTTTTCTTAACCAAGCTGCCTATTAAGTAAGGAAACTGTTCCTGTCCCCAGGGATCCTGGCCACCCAACCAAGAATAGGGTGTGGCTGTGGATAAATCTGGGAGCCTCCGTTCCTCAACTCTACAGTGGATGCCATAATACCAGTACCTTCTTCTCATATCAGTGCCCTTTCTTTTCTTCTCTCTCTCTCTTTTTTTTTTTTTTGACAGAGGATCTGACTCTGTCTCCCAGGCTGGAGTGTCGTGGCATGATCTCAACTCACTGCAACCTCTACCTCCCGGGCTCAAGCCATCCTCCTACCTCAGCCTCCCAAGTAGCTGGGACTACAGACACACACCAGCATGCCTGGCTAACTTTTTGTAGAGATGAGGTTTCACTGTGCTGCTCAGGCTAGTCTTGAACTCCTGAGCTCAAGCACCTCCCACCTTGGCCTCCTAAAGTTCTGGGATCACAGGCCTGAGCCTCATTGCCCAGCCGTGTGTGCCAGTATCCTGAGGCCAGGAAAGAGAAAAGGACATGGTGACAACAACAGAAATTCCATGTAATAATACAAGTACATTGTAGCATTAGAAGAAATCGCAGAATAAACCATTTTCATCATCTATATCATGTGCTTCTATATTATTTGAACTACTTTTATGAAACTTTTTAAGGAATATGACGAAATTTTAAAATAGGCCGGGCGTGGTGGCTCACACCTGTAATCCAAGCACTTTGGAGGCCAAGGCAGGTGGATCACCTGAGGTCGGGAGTTCAAGACCAGCCTGACCAACACGGTGAAACCCCATCTTTCAAAAAAAAAAAAAAAGAAAGAAATTTTAAAATATGTATAGAAAAAAGGCTGAACATTAATAAACTAAAAGGTTAACAATAGCTATCTCAGAATTGAGGGCTTGGAGTTGACTTTAGCTTTCATCTTTATACTTTTCTACGCTGCTCTATATCCTTAGTTATTTCAAAGATTGTATATTACTTTTGTAATTAAAAATTAATAATAATAAAATATTGTGTTATTTAAGTTGGTGTGTATGAACCAAACTCCTGCTCCTCTCTGTGGAAGTGGAACAATTTATTTGCCAAGAAGTGGGCGTAAAAGGATACAAGTGGGTTGGGCGAGGCAGGGGACACATGTGACTGTGGTCCCGGTCAGGGTGAGGCTGTGGAAAAATACCAGGGATGCCGCACCCTGCACGTGGTGCTGGTGAAGTCCACTATTAAATCACTGCCCCATTGTTTCCCGCCTCGCTCCATGTGAAATAATCCAGTTCCTCTCACCTGCTGTTGTAAGTAAATCTAACTTCCCTTTCTTGTAATTTCTCTCTGAGACTACTCCTAGCACTCCACTATCTCTATGGAGTCCCGAGGAGAACAGCTTCTTCTCCTGGGGCTGGGGATACAGGAAGGAAGGGGATAGGTGAGAGGATGAATCTATGGGTCCCTGATGCTCTAAGTTGGTCATTCTTGTTAACTTTTGAGAAGGGATTCAATAAATGGCAGACACAGCCTGGCCAACATGGCAAAACCCCATCTCTACTAAAAATACAAAAATTAGGCGGGCGTGGTGGCACACACCTATAAGCTCAGCTACTCGGGAGGCTGAGGCAGGAGAATCGCTTGAACCCAGGAGATGGAGGTTTCAGTGAGCCGAGATGGCCCCACTGCACTCCAGCCTAGGTGACAGAATGAGATCCTGTCTCAAAATAAATAAATAAATAAACTGCAGACCTCCTCTCTACTCAGGCTCTAAATCAGTTGATGGGGGAACAAAAGTCAGAAGATGGATTCTCTTCTGATAAAGGCTATATAGGCTGGAGAACGTGGCTGAGTGTGTCCTTCTATTCTAATGAAACAGACTATCCCATCAGTCCCAAGCAGCAGTGGACTGCAGCACCTCCCATGTGGAGGGAGAGAATCTGTGCTCCCTTCTTCATCCTCAGATACTAGGAAGAGGAAGAAACAGCAACTCATGCCCAGTTTCTCCTAATGCTCTCCTTTCCCTATGTGCATGAGTAAGGGCTGAAGAGGAGGCTGGAGTGTTATGGTAGTTGATGGCCCTCCACACCGAAGGAAATATCTGGAGTGGAAGGAATCGTTTTCTTGTCCAAACAATTTTTCATTTTTTAGAAGCAGCCTTGCTCTGTTGCCCAGGCTGGAGTGCAGTAGCACAATCTCAGCTCACTGCAACGCCCACCACCCAGGTTC
Source organism: Plecturocebus donacophilus (assembly GCA_004027715.1). Taxonomy (NCBI): domain Eukaryota; kingdom Metazoa; phylum Chordata; class Mammalia; order Primates; family Pitheciidae; genus Plecturocebus; species Plecturocebus donacophilus. The sequence goes on along the minus strand of PVKP010029846.1, from coordinate 13,965 downwards.
AAACAATTCTCCTGCCTTAGCCTCCTAGGCAGCAGGGATCACAGGCGTGCGCTACCACACCCAGCTAATTTTTTTGTATTTTTAGTAGAGACAGGGTTTTACCACGTTGGTCAGGCTGGTCTTGAACTCCTGACCTCGTGATCCACCCATTTCAGCCTCCCAAAGTGCTGGGATGACAGGCATGAGCCACCGTGCTAGGCCTCAAAATTCTTACTATTTCTTGGATTACAGAATAACTTTGAGGATGCGAAGCAAGCTATGAACCACCATCCCAGGAAAATGCATGTAGGTCTTGTCATGGACTTTGGTATTTATGGTTTGCATTCACCTCCCTTTCCCTGTCTTCTGGTTTCTGTAGCTACAGTTTTTCTTTTAGGAACTGTTCCTCTTCCATTCTATGTGAAGTAATGGTACTGCTAATCAGTATGTTCCATCTCCCTTTGGCAGCAAGGGTTGGGCATAGTATCCAATCTGTCCAATCAGAGAAACCTGTTTTCCTGGCCCTATTGTTTCAGGAATGGGCAGGTGATTTAAAGCAGCCAATCAGGGAAAGATAACTAAGGGAGGCCCGACATAATTTGCTTAAGAATACTAACCTGGTGATGTCCTGACTCATGCCTACAAACCCAGCACTTTAGGAGGCCAAGGCGGGTGGATGACAAGGTCAGGAGTTCGAGACCAGCCTGACCAACATGCTGAAACCCCATCTCTACTAAAAATACAAAGTAGCCGAGTGTGGTGGCACACATCGGTATCTCCAGCTAGTTGGGAGGCTGAGGCAGGAGAATCGCTTGTACCCGGGAGGTGAAGGTTACAGTGAGCCAAGAATCAGTCTGAAGAATGGAGCCCAACAAAGCAGAAATGCGTCTAAGGACATTAGTGAACATTTGAATCTAGTCATCAGTGAAATCTGGTCTTCTGGTTACTTGAGCCACTAAATTCATCCTTGCTTTTGCCCGAGTTGTGGGAGGTAGGCTCCTATTCTTTGAGATGTGCACACACAGAATTCAGCCTCCCACTTTCCAAAAGTGCTGACTATGAGCCCAAATCTGCCTTGGATATTAAGAGCCCCCTCTCTGAGCAGTGCCCATTATGAATTTGAAAAATGATCAACTTATTTGAAAAGATTCAAACACATCTTGCTACTGCATTTGGGACAGCAATACTTGCTTCTTCATGCTGGCACTGTTTCTGCGTGTCAGCAACTTGGAAACCATACTGAAAATATAGGCCAGAGGGCATGTAGCTTAAGAGAAAACAAGTCTCATGGGTGTGTAGGAAATGCTAGCGAGAGTGTCTACCAGAGGATAGAGAGGTTATCTTAAAGTTCAGCCATCCTCTTTTTCCTTATATATAATGGGTGAGAGTGGGAGGTAGGAAAGAGAGAAAGAGAATCCCGCCCAAACCGAAGAGGATGTTTGGACAAGTTAACCTGTGGAAAGCTCTAGAAATTTGATGCAAGGTGATGAAAAAGCTATGGCGTGATAACAGCTAATGTTTGACTAAGCCTTTCCTCTAGGCTGGATGTTGTACCAAGCACTTCACATGCATTATAGCAATTCTGGGTGGGGGGGTACTATTGCTATTCCCATTTTACAGACAGGGAAACTAACACTCAGAGGAGTCAGAAACCTGCCCAAGGGGCCTGCAGCTCATAGGGCCGGGATTTGACATCCGGCTGTCTGAATCCTATTTGCTAACCACCATGCCCTTCCTTTCTAGCTCTGGGTTTGAATCTAACTCTGTCACCTGCTGGTTGAGTGATCTCGAGCACATCAACCTCTTTGAGCCTGTTGCCTCATGTAGAAAATTCAGGGATTATACTAAGTAATTTTTTCTCTCTCTTTCAACACTAACATTTCAAAAATTAAAACATCCTCAACCCCCCAAACTAGGATTTGCATTCCTGGCTTGAATTTTTTTCACTCAAAACCCCATAGATTGATTTTCCCATGGATTTTGGATCAAAGGGCTCCTTTGGGTTATGTATTCCTTTGAAACGGATTCAAAGGCAGGGGGAACTGAAAAGCCTTCATCTTTCCTGAGGGAATCAGCATCCCGTGAGCACAGGTGACAAGTTCTGACCCATCTCTTCACTGTCTGATAAGCCCAAAGGTCATGCTCTGAACTCAAACCTACTTTTCCTTCTTCCTGCCCATTTTGTGGGTTTTCTGATAAGGTGCCCTAAGTCAGCTGTGACACTGTTTCCTCTCCGTACAAACACAGTCCCCAGGGCGTGCACTCTGCCTGCAAACTTCCCAGCTGCTTCCAGCTCTCCCTCTGCCCACAGCCCTTTATTGCTGCATTCCAACAAATTAGCCATGTGACAGATTATTTTTAACTTGAATAGAGCAGCTCCCTCTCTTTTAATATATCATGCTTGGCCCACATTCCCTCGGTGAAAAGGGCACCATCGGCTACTTCTGAGAACTTTTAATTACTCCAATTGTTTGCGAAACTCTCCTAGAAGCTTGAAAAAAGAATATCGTAAGCTACAGTTTTGTTTAAAATAAGAAAAGAAAATACACTTCTTTCTCCGTTCCCCTCCAGTCCCCTTCCTCCCCAGTTTTCTTATTTAGTGGAGACCTGGGAATTTTCCAGGTCTTCCCAAATCCCCTCTACCCCCCCCCACCCCTCGCCACACATTATCCAAGAGCAGGTTTTCTTAAGTGTAAATCTATCTCAAAAAAAAGCTAGAGAAAAAAAGTAATAAAGTGCAAATATAATTGGGAGGAAGGGAGGGCAGTTTCCTGAGTAACAAAGACCCCCACCCCAGTCCCACACAGAACCCCAGCAGGTAGAAGGACCGCAGCTCCTGAAGCTCTGAATGCTAAACACTTCCTAGGTATTGGAAGTCACCAAGAGAGTCTTGGAGGTTGAGCTTGATACTGAGGTTGAACCTTCTATCTTGAAGTCAACTACGCAAAAACAACGAGCATCTCAGTAACCACTGCATGGGTGAAAGACCCTTCTCCAGTTTTTCTGAACTTTCTAAATTCCAGACTTTTTCTGAACTTTCTAAACTCCAGATACTCAAGATACTTTTTCTTTTTTTTTCTTTTTTTTTTTTTTGAGACGCACTTGTTGCCCAGGCAGAGCGCAATGGCGCGATCTCGGCTCACTGCAACCTCTGCCTCCCAGGTTGAAGCGATTCTCCTGTGTCAGCCTCCCAAGTAGCCGGGATTACAGGTGCCTGCCACGATGCCCAGCTAATTTTTATATTTTTAGTAGAAACAGGGTTTCACCATGTTGGCCAGACTGGTCTCAAACTCCTGACATCAGGTGACCCACCCACCTCGGCCTCCCAAAGTGCTGGGATTACAGGCATGAGCCACCTCGCCCAGCCTTAAATGTGCTTATCAAGCTGGGCCACTTCTCTGATTTCAGGAGGCTGGTGGTCTCCAGCTATTCTGCACTGAGGAGTTTATCTTACAGATAGATGTATTCACACATGTGTGGCATGACATTTGTACAAGGATGTGAACGGCACACATCCTAGGTCTTGGAACTCTCCAAGAGGCCCTGGAACTTAAGCTTTATTGTCACAGCCAGGGATTAACAAACGTTCATTGTAAGGGTCTGATTAATCAAATAATAATGAATCCAGACAGTGGAACACTATACAGTCATGAAAAAATGAAGAAGTTCCTTATGTACAGAAATGAGATAATCAAAGTGAAGAAAAGCAAGACACAGAACAGTGTGTGTGCTCATTCACTTATTCAAGAAGTATCTATTAGCTGGGCCTGGTGGCTCACGCCTGTAATTCCAGCACTTTGGGAGGCTGAGGCAGGAGGATCACTTGAAGTCAGGAGTTCAAGACCAGCCTGGCCAACATGGTAAAACCCTGTCCCTGCTAAAAATATATATTTTTTTTACACAGAGTTTTGCTCTAGTTGCCCAGGCTGGAGTGCAATGGTGCAATCTCAGCTCACTGCAACCTCTGCCTCCCAGGTTCAGGCGATTCTCCTGCCTCAGCCTCCCAAGTAGCTGGGGTTACAGGCACCCACCACCATGTCCAGCTAATTTTTTGTATTTTTGGTAGAGACGGGATTTCACTATGTTGGCCAGGCTGGTCTAGAACTACTGACCTCAGGCAATCCACCTGCCTCAGCCTCCCAAAGTGCTGGGATTACAGCTGTAAGCCACTTAGCCAGGCCCTAAAAAGATTTAAAACATGTTATTTTGTCTGGGCATGGTGGCTCACGCCTGTAATCCCAGCACTCTGGGAGGCTGAGGTGGGTGGGTCACATGAGGTCAGGAGTTCGAGACCGGCCTGACCAACATGGACAAAACTTGTCTCTACTAAAAATACAAAATTAGCTGGGCATGGTGGTGGGCACCTGTAATCCCAGCTATTCTGGAGGCTGAGGCAGGAGAATCCCTTGAACCCAGGAGGCGGAGCTTGCAGTGAGCTGAGATCTAGCCATTGCACTCTTGTTTGGGCAACAAGAGGGAAACTCTATCTCAAAAAACAACAACAAAAAAAAAATCAACAAAACATGTTATTTTAAACATGCACAAAATATCTAGGGAAAGATATACTAGGAACTGGTAAAACTGGGAAAGGGAACTGGGAAACTGGACAACATGGACGGGGAAACAAATTTCACTTCTGTATCCTCTGAATTAAATTTTGTGAATGCACTACCTAATCCAGTATAATTACATTTCTTTTAAGTTGAAAGAGATATTTGGCAGTATTTCCAAGCACCTGGGCCCTTGAGATCTGAGAAACGCCCACCATTTATAAATTGGGGCAGGAGGGAAGGGCCAGGTCCCAGCTGTCACTCACTGTAGTCATGAACCAAAGCCATATTCACTCTAGTAAGATAAAAGAGGTACCAGGAGGACTGGAGGAAACAAAATCATTCTTGAGTCACATATGGGCATCATGGGTATTTATAAAAGGCTTAGACAGTTCCTTCCTAAATTTGAATTTATGTCAAGAGAGAATCATTTCAGGAAGTGTGAGTTCCTCTCTTCAGACTGTTTTGGACAATCCCATTCTGATATGAACTGCGTAGAGCCAAGCTCATTTACAGGGAAGATCTGTGTGAGAGGAAGAGGGGGTGTGGGAGCGTGTAGAAAAGAGACCTCCCGAAGTGGAACTTGGATACCTCTGTCTCTTTTCCTGGTTTTTCTTGAGCTGCGTATTTGCTTGGTTGTGTGACAAGGAATGTCTATGAAACTTTAATGCTCCTTTATGTGTGTCTATGCATGTAACATGGAAAAGTGGCATGTGGAAGAGGAGCTTCACTGAAATCTACACTCCTTTTGTGAATGTCTGTGTTCCAGAAGGTTCCTAGAGTTGTTGAGTGATGGCTCTATGATTACTGTCTCCTTGTGACCACTAGTCAGCCAAAATGAAAAAAAAAAAAGTTTGGCTTTGAATAACAAGTTTATCATTATTCATCTTATGTCACAGTAAGTTACCCCTTTAAAAGTCTCCCATTATTTTTCTTGTATTTTTATTAGCTTTTAATTACTGGTGAATATATGGGAATACATTTGTCTGTTTTGAAAAAAATTAGAGTATTGCAGACAAAGTTTTGGTTCTCTTTAATCACTCCCCACAACACCAGTTCCTTTCTCCATTCCTCTCAAAAAAATCATTTCTAGGAGTTTTGAGGCTATCCTCACTGACTTTTCAGTATACTTTTACATACATATAAATGTACTTATAGAAAATAAATACGTAGTATTTTTGCATGCATAGTTTTAAGAAAACAGGCCGGGCGTGATGGCTCACACCTGGAATCCAAGCACTTTGGAGGCCAAGGCGGGTGGATCACCTCAGGTCAGGAGTTCAAGACCAGCCTGACCAACATGGTGAAACCCTGTCTTTTTAAAAAATAAATAAAAGAAAAAAAGAAAACGAATTATATTCTATATATTATTCTGCGATTTGATTCTTTTCACTCAATAATATAATATTGAACACTTTATATGATTATTACAGATAGTCATTCTTTTTAACTCTTTTTTTTTTTTTTTTTTGAGATAGGGTCTCGCTCTGTCTGTCGCCCTGGTTGGAGTGCAGTGGCGTGATGTTGGGTCACTGTAACCTCCACCTCCAGGGCACAAGTGACTTTCCTGCCTCAGCCTCCCAAGTAGCTGGGACCAAAGTCACATGCCGCTACACCCTACTAATTTTTGTATTTTTTGCAGAGACAGGGTTTGGTCATGTTCCCCAAATTGGTCTGAAACTGCTGGGCTCACGCAATCTGCCTGCCTTGGCCTCCCAAAGTGGTGAGATTATAGGTGTGAGCCACCATGCCCACCCCTTTTTAAGTTTTATAGAATATTCCATTGTGCTTGCTATTTCTGTTTTGACAGGAGGCATTTAGATGAATTCCAACCTTTGTCTACTATAGATAATGCTTCAGTAAACATTCTTGTACAGTTCTCATTATACACATGTACAAGTACCTTGTAGTCAATAAACATTACATCCTACAAATAAAAAGCCAATATGCAATCTTAGAATGAGGTTTATGGACAATGAAACTCTAAATTTACCATTTAAAAATTGTCAGCATCGTGGGCATTTTGCACCTCTGTAGATTATTATGGTGTGGCCCTGAGACTAGGGGTTGTGGAAGAACTGAATGAAGATGTTTCCTTGGCCAGAGAGAAAGAGAGTGAGAGCTGTAAAAGACCCTTGTGGAAAGTAGGGCTGAGATACTCAAGACTGTGCTATCTAACACAGTAGCCACTAGCTGCATGGGGCTATTTTATTTATTTGTTTATTTTGAGATGGAGTCTTGCTCTGTCACCCACAGAGCAGTGGCGTGAATCTTGGCTCACTGCAACTTCCACTGACCGAGTTCCAGCAAGTCCCCTGCCTCAGCCTCCCAAGTAGCTGGGACAACAGGCATGTGCCACCATACCCAGCTAATTTTTTGTATTTTTTAGTAGAGATGGGGTTTCACCATGTTGGCCAGGATAGTCTTGATCTCCTGACCCTGTGAGCCTCCTGCCTCAGTTTCCCAAAGTGCTGAGATTACAGGCGTGAGTCACCATGCCTGGCTTGGCTATTTAATTTTAAACTTAATTTGTTAAAATTAAATCAAATTTTAAAAATTCAGTTCCTCAGTTACAGAAGCCACATTTTAAGTGCTCAATAGCCACATATAATGAGCAGCTACTATAATGAGTATAAATAAGGAACATTTCCATCACTAAACAAAATTCTGGACAGACACAGTGGCTCACACCTGTAATCCCAGTACTTTGGGAGGCCGAGGCGGGCAGATCACCTGAGGTCAGGAGTTTGAGACCAGCCTGGCCAACATGGTGAAACCCCGGTTCTGCTAAAAATACAAAAATTAGCCAGGCGTGGTGGCGGGTGCCTGTAATCCCAGCTACTCGGGAGGCTGAGGCTGGAGAATCGCTCGAGACTGGGAGGTGGAGGTTGCAGTGAGCTGAGATTGTGCCACCTCACTCCAGCCTGGGTGACAGAGCGAGACTCCATCTCAAAAAAAAAAAAAAAAATTCACGTAAGGCTCATAGCTCATGTCTGTAATCCCAGCACTTTGGGAGGCCACTTGGAAGGTTGAGGCAGGAAGATCCCTTGAGCCCAGGAGTTCAAGTCTGCATTGATGGCACCACTGCACTCCCGCTTGGGTGATACAGCAAGACTTTGTCTCCAAAAGAAAAAGAAAAAGAAAGTTCTGTGTGACAGTACTACTCCAGAAGTTATTTTATATGGTCTTAACTAGGAGCCAGTTCAAAATTTCCTTTCCTGAAATGTAATTACTTCCATTATTACTAAGCCTTTGATAAAGTATTTTAAATAATAGTAACAGCTAACCTTTATTGAATGTACGTGTTGGTTAGTTTTCTTTGTTGCAGAAAATAGATTTCACTCTTGCTAATTTAAGCACCAAAGGGTTTATTAAGGAGTATGGATGGCTCACGGAATCATTAGGGAAGCTGAAGAAATAGACTCTAGGATAAATATCCAGCAATGACTTTCAAAGTCACACTGTGATTAGTAAGCCTTGCACTTTGGGATGCCAAAGCAGGAAAATCGTTTGAAGCCACTAGTTTGAGGCCACAGTGAACTTATGATTAAGCCACTGCACTCTAGCCTGGGTGACAGAATGAGACACTGTTTCAAAAAAAAAAAAAGAATTGCTAAGCAGCCACTACGGCTGTTGGCTCCAGAATAACACTGCTTCTGCCCTGACCAGTGCCAGCAAAATGGACGCTTCCCGCTCTCTTTCCCTCCACATAACTCATAGTTATCAAGTCTCACACAGTGGAATCTAAATGATAAACAGAACCAGAGCTACAAGGGTGTTTGAGAAATGTCATATTTAGCTTTCCATCCTCCGCAGTCCAGGAAGCAAAGCTAGGAAAGGGTTGGGATGGGTGTTGAGTGACCGAGACCAAAGCATCTGCCACAACTTGCCAGGCGCCAGGTTCTGGAAACATGCCTGATCTCATTTCATTCTTACGAGAATTCAGTGAGGCAGAGACTATAATCATCCCCATTTGACAGATGAGGACACAATAGTCATGGTGGGGTGCACGGTATGACCTTAGCTGTGCATTGGAGAGTTAAAAGAGGACTGGCTGGGCGCAGAGGCTCACACCTGCAATCGCAGCACTTTGGGAAGCTGGGGCAGGAGGATCGCTTGAACCTGGGAGGCAGAGGTTGCAATGAACCAAGATCACGCCACTGCACTCCAGCCTGGGCGACAGAGCGAGACTCCATCTCGAAAAAAAAAAAAAAGAAAAGAAAAAGAAAGAAAATAAAAAGAAATAAAGATGGACAACATAGCAAGATTCTGTCTCTATTTTATTTTTTTTAAAAAGGTCTTCTTGTCCACTTTTAGAGAGAAGTAATAGAAAGAGGAGAAGAGAAAGCTGCCTGGAGAAATTGGGATGACCCATGAGAAGAAAGCATTGATCCCAAGGTGACAAAGGACAGCTAGGAGGAATCCGAGAGCTCATGCGTAGTGCTGTTGAATGTTCATGCCAGATTCCAGAGTCCCTGCTCTCTCCCTAAAACCATGCTGCCCCCAATGGAAAGAACCAGAACTTACACACCCATAGCAAAGACAGAAGGACACGGCCCTGGTTGCATTCCCACAATCCCACTTGCATCTGTGGCACAGAACATAGTGCCAAAGTGAAAAAATGCAACAGGGAAGGCTTCCAGAAGGAGGTGAGTTGTCAGTCGCTTTTGGAATAGAAGCGAAGTGTTAGGCTGTGAGAAAGCAGATGATTTCAGATGGAAGAACTCACACACCCTCATATCAAGGCTCAGAAGCTGAGAGGGGCAGCCACTGCAGCAAATTAAAGCAGTGCCCTTGACGGAGGATAAAGGAAGTGAGTCAGTGTTTGGGAGAAAACAATAAATAAACTGGTGGGGAACGGGGGTGTGGCAGAATAAGATCATGTGAAACCCTTCCTGTGATTATAGTTTTGTGAAAATATTAAACTATGTATCGAAATCCAGTTTGGAACAGAATGAAATCTTGGAGACCGGGTCCAGGAAACTTTTTAACAAATGCCCCCAGGTGACTGATTACCTGTCTCACTGTCTTGATTTGTCTGTCCTAAGGTCTAGTCTCTCTCTCAGCTCTCCTTCCCTGGGACCTTGCCTAGGCTTCTGGGGTTTGAGGGCTGGGGCCTCTTTGCATCATTCTTTCCTGAAGAAATTCTAGTAGGATCAGATGATAACTATGGGCCAGGTGGGATGGCCCACACCTTTAGTCCCAGCTACTTGGGAGGCTGAGGTGGGAGGATCTCCTGAACCTGGGCAATCAAGGCTGCAGTGAGTCATGATCGAGCCACTGCACTCCAGCCTGGGCAGCAGAGCAAGTTCTTGTCTCAAAAAAGACGTCAGTGGGAGAATACATTTCTTATAAAAATATAGGAAATGAATCTTTTCGTGCTGGGAGATTCTGAATAACTTGAGAAAGGTGTCTACATCCCAGAAATGTGGCTGTATCTATGGATATTATTTTGCTTAATCTTTATTAAACAATACTATTAACTAATATTTTAACAAGTCTTTCCAGTTGCCAGGTCCTATGCTAAGCAATTTAAGAATACATTATATCATTGAACCCTCACAGCAATTCACAGTCTTAGAGGTTTTTGGTAACCCCATTTTACAGATGAGGAATCTCAAAGTGCTGGGATTACAGGCGTGAGCCATTGTGCCCAGCCTGTAGATACATATATTGAGAATTCAGTGAGGCAGGGACTATACTTATTTTATTATAACATTATAAATTTTTATTATATATATAATAAAACTAAAGATGAGTACATTCTCAGAAAAGCCCTCTTGCTAGAGTAGCCAGAGCTCTCTGACCTTCTCAAGGCCCCTCTTAGAGAGAAAGACTGAGCAGCAAGAACAGAGACTTGTTGTGGTTAAATGTTAACTTGTGTTTATTTCCCTACAACTGCCTGTTGTTTAGTTTGGCCAACCCAGTGAAGATTCTTTCGTAAGCCTGTGTGTAATTTCTGAACACCAGACCCACGACCTTTACACACATGCTAAACATTTATAGAGTGGGAGAGTTCTTTTTCTCCATCAGTTAACTCTATGAGTTAAGTAAATACCAACATCCTCCCCCCTGAAAAAAAGTATTCTTTGATCTACTTTTAAAGATAAACCAGCAATAATTCACTGACCAGCTGAGGGTTTTAAAGCAGATTCTTTGATAAGCCGGTTAATTTCAGAGGGCACTGGGGCTTGTTTCTTCTTAATGCTGGGTTTTTAAGTCATAAAATTTTAGCATTATGGAGCTGGAAAGAGAACTTTTAAGATGATCTCAACAAACCCCCTCAATTTAATGGATGAGAAAACTCTGAACTCCAGAGAGAGAAAAGGCAGTTTAACTCACAGATACGTTAATAAAGAGCCATACAGAAGTGTTTTGTTACACAATAATTCCTGCAGCGTTTTAAACCTTCGGTGATTATTGCGTTTTGTTTCCTTTACAATCTCGTGATTCAAGGACAGTATTTGGGCCTGGAAATGGAAACCTGCGGACGCTAATCCTCAGCTTTGTGCTGACGTCAGAGATATTTGAGAATCATTGCTGCCCCCTGCTGGAAGTTTAAGATCTCATGGGCTCACAAGGTTATACGTAATTTTTGTAATGGTTTAAAAAATTAGAAAAGTAAGCTTTCCTTAGGTCATAATTTTTAGGCCAGGTGTAGTGGCTCACGCCTGCAATCCCAACACTTTGGGAGGCTGAGGCAGGAGGATCAATTGAAGCCAGGAGTTTGAGACCAGCCAGGGCAATATAGTAGGTCCACCCCCGACAAAAAATACATTAAAATAAAATAGGCCCGGTGCAGTGGCTCACGCCTGTAATCCCAGCACTTTGGGAGGCTGAGACAGGTGGATCACCTGAGATTGGGAGTTCGAGACCAGCCTGACCAACATGGAGAAACCCCATCTCTACTAAAAATACAAAAATTAGCCGGGTGTGCTGGTAAATGCCTGTAATCCCAGCTACTCTAGAGGCTGAGGCAGGAGGCTCGCTTGAACCCGGGAGGTGAAGGTTGCAGTGAGCCAAGATCACGCCATTGTGCTCCAGCCTGGGCAATAAGAGCAAAACTCCATCTCAAAAAAACATTAATTAATTAATTAAATTTTGAACCAGCATGAAAGGGTATAAAGAGAAAAGCAAAATCTTGCCTTTCTAGTTCCACTTACTTTTTTTTTTTTTTTTTTTTTTTTAAAGATGGGGTTTCACCGTGATGGCCAGGCTGGTCTTGAACTCCTGACCTCAAGTGATCCACCCACCTCGGCCTCCCAAAGTGCTAGGATTACAGGCGTGAGCCACCGCGCCCCGCCTCTCGTTCCACTTTCTAGTTTTATCATTAGCAATTTTTAACCATTTCTTCACAGTGTTTATATGAATGTATATATGTGCATGTCTATGTAATTTTTATCCATGATAAGATAATGCTATACACCTGTTTTGAAACTCGCTTTTCTTTTCTTTTTTTTGAGGCAGAGTCTTGCTCTGTCGCCCAAGCTGGAGTGCAGTGATGCGGTCTTGGCTTACTGCAAACTTCTCCTGGGTTCAAGCAATTCTCCTGCCTCAGCCTTCTGAGTAGCTGGGATTACAGGCGTGTGCCACCCCACCCAGCTCATTTTTGTAATTTGAGTAGAGACAGGGTTTCACCATGTTAGCCAGGCTAGTCTCGAAATCCTGGCCTCAAATCATCTGCCTACCTCAGCCTCCCAAAGTACTGGGATTGCAGGCGTGAACCACCGCACCCAGCTGAAACTTGCTTTTCTCTTTTTTCTTCATTTTATTTTCCTCATTTGGAACAGGTAATACATTCAAAAGATCCCTAAGTTTTAAAAAATTGTCTTTTACATCTTTTAAAAGCAGTATATAGTGACAAACAGCATTCCTTTTGATGGAGACACAATATTCCATTGCTTGGGTGTATCATAAGTTATTTATTCGGTCCTGTTTTGATGAATTAAAAAGTGCATCTCTGTAAGAATAGGGACTTTATTACTTTATTATAGACTTTGTTTTTGCTGCCCCTGGTAATGGGAATATGTCAACAGAATGTGTTTAATGAATGAACAGACATTTGCCAACTCTCAAATATTTGTCCATTTCAAAAATGCTGTGCTGTTGGGATCTCAAATCTAAGCAAAAGAAAAAAAAATTGCTGCCTTGAATATCTTTGTGCCTATATTGTTGGCATAGGATGAAGCTAGGAGAAAGTGTAGGTTCAAAATGCACGTGAATTTTAAGTTTTGCTAGATATTGCCAAATTGTTACTTTTGATGAGGGATGTAGTAATTTAATCATCTCACTATCTGAGAGGGCATCAAAACCAGAATCTCACAGAGAGTTTAATTTAAAATAGCTGGCCGGATGCGGTGGCTCACACCTGTAATCCCAACACTTTAGGAGGCCGAGGTGGGCAGATCACGAGGTCAAAAAATTGAGAACATCCTGGCCAACATGGTGAAATCCTGTCTCTAGGAGAGAGATCCAAGATGGCCGATTAGCAACAGCTCAGGAATGTAGCTCCCAGTGAAAGCGCAGAGAACGAGTGGATGCTGCACTTTCCGACGAATTTTTGTTGCCCACAGACCGGGAGAGTCCCGGCGCTTCCTGGTACAGAGTATACGGGACGGACGGGCTCGGCTGGTCCCATCCCCACAAGGAAAACAGCAATTGGAAGCGCTGAGGACAGAGAGTTTCACAGCAAGCACAGCGAACCCGGGAAGGTCTGGCTCTGAGGGGAACGGGCGTCCACCAAAGGATAACTAAGAAACTGAAAAACTTCATCACCGGGCGGAGAGAGATCCAAAATGGCCGCGTAGCAGCAGCTCGGGATTGTGGCTCGCGGTGAGGGCGCAGAGAGCGAGTGGACACCGCAGTTGCAGACGAATATTTGATGCCCACGGACTGGGAGATTCCCGGCGAGGGAATCTTTTGGCGACTTTCGGCCGGCACGGCGCTTCTCGGTGCGGAGTGTGCGGGACTGGGTGGTGCCCTTTTAGTCGGGCTCCGCTGGTCCCATCCCCACAAGGAGAACAGCAATTGGAAGCCCTGAGGACTGAGAAGCACAGCTGAACCCGGGAAGGCCCAGCTCTGTGGGGAAGGGGCGCCCCCCGAAGGAAAACTAAGAAACAGAAAAAACTTCATCACCAACAAGCCGGACGTCCACTCAGAGACCCAATCTGAAAGACGACAGGTGGATAAATCCACAAAAATGGGAAGAAACCAGTGCAAAAAGGCTGAGAACACCCTAAATCAGAATGCCTCTCCTCCTACAGGGGATCGCAGCTCCTCATCAGCAAGAGAACATGACCTGATGGAGGATGAGTGTGATGAACTCACAGAATCAGGCTTCAGAAGGTGGATAATAAGAAACTTCTGTGAGCTAAAAGAACATGTTCTAACCCAATGCAAAGAAACTAAGAACCTTGAAAGAAGATTTAACGAAATG
>PVKP010029845.1:0-28573 GCA_004027715.1 Plecturocebus donacophilus | reverse complement strand
GGCCTTGTCGGGGAGCTACTGGGGCCTCCGCTGCTCCTTTGGCTGTTTTGTCCCCTAAGGCATTTCCTTGCACAACAGAATCTGACGGTTTTTTGTGTCTTCTGCAGTGGAGAACTCCGGCCTCGACTGGGAGGGGAGCAGCCTTAAGGAGGCCTTTATTAAGGGGGCATTGATAATAGAGGACCCCTGTGTAGTGGAAAAAAACTTCATTCTACCCATATGGCAGCATGGTGGCTCAGGATGTGGATGGCATGTTTAGAGTTAGTATAGCAATTGACATGCAGTCCTTTGGCAAGAGTAAGAGCACGGGATAAGGCAATCAGTTCAGCTTGCTGAGAAGTGTGGAAGAGGGGAGTGTGGCAGCCTCAATGCTAGATGAGTGGGATCCAACAGCATAGCTTTGGCCAGCGCCACCAACTGGGCTTGGAGGAACTGCCATCAATAAACCATGTGTGGTCTGGGTCTGGAATAGGAAAAAGAGAAATATGTGGAAATGGGGAGGATGCTATATGGATTAGGGAGATACAGTCATGGGGTTCAGGGTTTGGTTAGGTATTAAGTGAGAGGCTAGGCTGAAGTGAGGACCGAGAGCAATGGTTACTGTGGGGGTTTCGATGAATAGTGAATAGAGTTGGAGGAGATGAGGGGCGGAAAGTATGTGTGTAAGGTGTGAGGAGGAAACTAAACTGGAGGTTGTGAGAGCTGTGGAGGGTACGTGGGGCATAGCCTGTGATTTTGAGAGATCCTAAGAGTATCAGGGTGGCAGCTCTGCTGTGCATAGGCATGAGGGCCAGCCCAGGACTGTGAAGTTAAGTTATTTGGATAAAAAGGCTACAGGCCATGGGCCTGGCTCCTGTGTAAGAATTCCAATGGCACAGCCTTTTATTTCTGCTGTGTAGAGAGAGAAGGGTTGAGGGGAGTTGGGAGTGCTAAAGTAGGAGCAGTCTCTAAAGCCTTTTTTAGAAAAAAGAAGGAAGAATGGGGGGAGGATTTTTGGTCTACGAGGTCAGATAGGTTTCCTTTTGTAAGTTTATAAAGTGGTTTGGTTAGAGGAGCAAAACCTGGTATCCAGAGGCAAAAGTATCCTACAACGCCTAGGAAGGAGAGATGCTTTTGTTTAGTGGCTGGGGTTGGGGTTTGGGAGATTACCCACACATGATTGGCAGGAAGAGCACATATGCTGGCAAATGATATCGAGATTATACCGAGATAGGTAACAATTGGGGAAGAAATTTGGGCTTTAGAAAAAAGCAATTTTGAGGTCAAGAACGGAATAGTGAGTTGTGGAAGCAAGTACGGAAGATAGGAGGGTACAAGGGGTTTGGTACAGCAGGATGGATGGGAGATACAATCTGGTTAATGAGGCGGAGGTCTTAGACTACCCTGTAGGATTCATCTGGTTTTTGGACAGGTAGGACAGGGTAATTGTAAGGAGAGTTAGTGGGAACTGAAAGGCCATGTTGTAGTAAGAGAGTAATAACAGGCTTCAGGCCTTTTAAGGCTTGTGCTGGAATGAGGTACTGGTCCTGGGCGGGATAATGGTGGTTAGGTTTTAAGGGGATGATGAGGGTTGAGTGACTTGTAGCAAGGGATGGGAGGTAGTGTCCTGCACCCTAGGGTTAGGGTAGGAGGACATAAGGGCAGCTACTGAGGAAGGTACAGGTTTGGGGAGGAGGGCGGCAGTGAGGTGTGGCTATAGCCCAGGAACAGTGAAGGAGACAGACAATTTTGCTATGATATTTTGGCCTAACAGGGGAAATGGACATGTCGGGATGATTAGGCAAGAATGTGGAAAGGAGTGCCGGCCTAATTGACACCAGACCTGGGGAGTTTTGAGAGGCCTGGAGGCCTTGCCATCAATTCCCATAACCGTTAGGGAGGCCAAGGAGACAGGTCCTTGAAAAGAAGGCAGTGTAGAGTGGGTGGCCCCCGTGTTGATTAAAAAGGGTATGGACTTACCCACCACCATAAGAGTTACCCAAATCTCAGTGTCCGTGATGGTCCAGGAGGCCTCTGAGATGTTTGGGCAGTGTCAGTCTTCAGCTGCCAAGCCGAGGAACAGTGACATGAGTCAGACAATTCGACTTCCAGTGGGGACCCTGCACAGACAGGGCAGGGCTTAGGAGGAATCCTGGGCTGTGGGCATTCCTTGGCCAGGTTTCTGACATTTAAAGCAAGGTCCAGGAGGGGCAGGGGTGCTCTGAAGTCTTCTTGAGCCAGTGATGTGGCTGGGGTCTGTCTTCCAGCAGAGGCAACCATCTGTAGTTCTGAGATGCACTGCCGCCGGGCAGCTTCTTCCCTGTTATTGAACACCTCGAAGGCAAGGTTGATTAATTCCCGTGTGGGGTATGAGAGCCAGATTCTAATTTCTGTAGTGTTTTGTAATGTCAGGGGCTGATTGGGTGATAAAATGCATATTAAGCATTCTTAAGGGGTGAGAGTAGAAGTAAGGATGACATTTAAGTCACTCCAGGTGAGATTATAGGACTGGGTTAAGTATTGGAACTTTTGTATATATTTAGTAGGATCTGATGAAAAGGAGCCTAACCATTGGCTGATTTGGGATAGGTCAGATAAAGAGAAAGGAACATGCACCCTAACTATGCCTTGGGCTCCAGCCACCTCTCGAAGGGGGAATTGTTGGGAAGGGGCGGAGGAGTTAGCCACAGTATTAAACCATAAGCTGGACCGGGTATGAGATGGGGAGGTGACAAGAGGGGCAGAAGGAGGTGGTTTGTGGGCAGATGAAGAGGAGGGAGGCTCTTGGGGTGGGGGGGTTAGGGCCTAGATTGGGGTCTGGTTCAGACAGGCCAGGAGGAGAAAGGTTGGAAGGGTCGATGGACAAGGAGGATTCTGGGTCACTGGGAGAGGCAGGAGGGGCAGACAGAAGGGAGAGAAGGAAAATTTAGGATGGGTTGCATTGAGAGCAGAGATTAGGGAGGGATTGGAGTATTAAAAAAATGCCTGGACATAGGGAATTTCAGGCCATTTGCCCATTTTACAACAAAAGTTGTCTAGATCCTGCAGGATGGAAAAATCAAAGATACAGTTTTCTGGCCATTCAGAGCCATTGTTCAATTTATATTGTGGCCAAGTGGTATTGCAGAAGAAAATAAGATGCTTAGGTTTTAGGTCAGGTAATAGCTGGAGGGGTTTGAGATGTTTTAGAACACAGGCTTAGGGAGAGGAGGGAGGAATAGAGGGTGGGAGACTGCCCACAGCCTAAGAGCAGCAGAAACAAGGAAAGTGTGCAACCAAGCAGCTTAGCTGGCATCCCAGAATAAACCTTGGTCTGTACCTGGGGTGAATCTGTCAGACCAAGGTCTGACCAATGGACTACATTGATCCATCACCAATGACTACAAGTGAGTGACCAGAGCTGATGTCTCTGCAATGATCAGTCACTGAGGGAAGACTGTCTTCCCAGATCCGTGACCTACGTAGGATTTTTTCTGGTCATGAACCTCATGGAAAGTCCTGTCTTTCTTGTCTCCACTGAAAGGGAGAGGAAAATGAAACTGAAAGGAGAAAGAGTCTGACAGGTAGTAAGAAGGGCTAAAGAACAGAGTTGAGGCAGACCGCTATACCTAATCTAAGGATGGTGAGTTGATCCATGGGCTGGTCTGATGAGCCTAGGTTGTAGGTAGGTCTCTTCACAGAGGGAGCACAAGGAGAACAGGGCAGGGGTTTGGTCTCCTGTAGGAGTTCCCCCGTCCCAGGTTTCAGCACCAAATGTTAAAACATGCACTCTGAATGAAGAGACCACCCCAAACAGGCTTTATTCACCCCGGTGCATGCAGGCTGTCCGAAAAGAGTGTCAGTGGAGGGTAGGGTAGAAGTTGGTTTTATAGGTTTGGGGTACACAGTGGAAAATTACAGAAGTTATAGTTCAGGATGGTTTTTGCAAGCTGGGAGGGGGCTGTAGAGTCTGGAGTCATGAGGTTGACCAAGATCGGTTACAAAGTCCAGTTGCCTTATCAATTGAGTCAGGTATAAGGAACAGTAGAAGAATGTCGCAAGTTAATTAGGTGCTGCAAGGGTTGATCATTCTTCCTCTTTTCGTGGTCTTCCAGTTACTTCAGACTTTCTAGTTCCAGGAACTCATCTAGAGTGTCTGTGTACATCACAGAGGCTACCATGGCATCCATGGTGCCATGAGTCAGCCTAAAATACCTTATAGGAAGAGAATCGCGCAGGAGGCAAGGAGAGGGGTAAACTTCACTCAGAGCTCGGCCAGTTAGGTCTGGGTGCTTGGTTTCATGTAATGACTCCAGACTCTGAATTCTCAAGACAAAGAATGTACTGATGGGAAGGCAAAGGATACTGTGATGGCAAAATGATAGTAGCTGACAAATTATTAGGAAGACAATAGAACTGAAGTGGAAATATTTGAAAAGTAAAAATTTTTGGTCATAGGGTGAAAGAAGGACAAATTGAATTATCTCTTGAATTTGGCTTAAAAATCTCAAAAGGTAAAATATCATAAAGGTTATTTTGTCAGGGTAGGTTAAGTTTGAAAATCATAAAACTAGCTTACTTGATACAGCTTTCTCCTTGATGTTTCTTCTGTCATGAGATATAAATATCTTTAAGGAATTCTTCTAGAATTAGCTGAGATTTTTTTTTTTCTTGTGACAGGGTCTCACTCTGTCACCCAAGCTGGAGTACAGTGGAGTGATCATAGCTCACTGCAGCCTGTAACTCCTGTGCTAAAGGGATCCTCTTGCCTCAGTCTCCTGAGTTGCTGGAACCACAGGGATGTGCCACCATATCAGCCTTTCTTTTTTAAGATGGAGTCTCATTCTGTCGCCCCAGCTGGAGTGCAATGGTGCAATCTTGGCTCACTGCAACCTCCGTCTCCTGGGTTCCAGCAGTTCTCCTGCCTCAGCCTCCCAAGTAGCTGGGACTACTTGTCCCAGGTACATGCCACCACACCCAGATAATTTTTGTATTTTTAGTAGAGATAGGGTTTCACCATGTTGGCCAGGACAGTCTTGATGTCTTGACCTTATGATCCACCCACCATGGACTCCTAAAGTGCCAGATTACCAGCGTGAGCCACCATGCCTGGCCATATCAGATAATTTATGTATGTTTTGTAGAGACTGGGTCTCTCTATGCTGCCTAGGCTGGTCTCAAACTCTTGGGCTCAAGTGATCCTCTCACTTTGGCTTCCCAAAGTGCTGGGATTATAGGTGTGAGCCACTGTGCCCAGCTGCTGAGAGTCTTATTAAATGGGTATTTTAGATAGGATTTTATTTGAAGTGGTCTGTTCCATAGTTATGATACAACTCTATATTATTTGCATCTTTATGGCAGAATCTAGCTGTTAACTTACACTATCAACAGAAGCTACAGCTAATACATTAGAGATTAATTCCCATTATACTAATTTCTGGCTTTCTCAAAATCTGAAGTATGTATTAAGTAATTATGAGGATTTCAAATCCCAGTTTCACTACTTCTTAGCTGTTTGACCTTGGGTAGCTTATTTAATATCTCTGTGCTGAAATTTCACCATTTGTAAAATGGGTTTTTGGGGGTTATTGTCTGCATTAAATGACCTAGTAGACGAAAAGCATTCCAGAACAGTATCTGGCACACAGTAAGTGCTGCTGAAGTAGGGACTGTCATTTGTTTTGCACTTTAAAGTGCACAGAAGACCTATCACACCCTCTCATTTTGAGATCTTTGCCACAACCTAATTGACAGATGAATTTTGAATGGCTTGCCCTAAGACAAGAACTAGGATATGGAGAGGCCAGCACTCAAACCAAGCCATCCGGGCATTCTGTGTGTTTGTTTCCAATTCCCTTGTCTTGCAAATGAGAAACAAGGCCGAAAGAAGTTAAATGACTGGTTACTTAACTGGTTACTAAAACTGGAAGAGGTTAACGAATGTTCTATCACTGTGATCCAAATCTTTTGTGTCTCCTTTTTTTTATTCCAGCAAGTGAGGGGTGCAGTTGCTTGTTGAATGAGCTTTCTGATGAGATTAATGCAGGTGAAGCACTTACTCTTCCCTTTCTCCACAGTGAAGGCTCAGTAGAGGGTAGCGACCTCTCTCCTGCTGAAAGCCTTGTCCTGCTTGCTTTGTGGTTAAAGTCAAGGCTCAGGTCAAAAGACACCATGGAAAACAAGATGTTGCCACATTTTAGTATATGCTAGCCAAGACTTCCCATGATTTGCTTACCGTTTTAGTGGATCGTTCATGTGGGGGTGCCCAAGCATCAGCAATATGAATGTGTGTGAGCCAGGTGACTTAGGAATTTTCAGTTTTTGTTGATGTTGATACACTCTACTACTATTCATTACAGAGGAGCCCTGCCCTCCTGTACACAGATGCCTCCCATGGCACCCACACCCACTCAGGGCCAGAGAAGCAGTGACAAAGAGGATTATTTCCTGTCCTTACTAGATGGTCCCTTCCCTGGTGTAGGTGCACAGGGGTGGCTAAGAACAAGGCACCACAGCCAGGAGGTCTGGTCCACGCTGAATACCTGTGTTACCCTATGGGAGTTTCTGAGTCTTCTGAGGCCTCAGTTTGTTTTTTTTTTTTTTTTAATTTTACTTTAAGTTCTGAGGTACATGTGCAAAACATACAGGTTTGTTACATAAGTATACATATGTCATGGTGGTTTGCTGCATCCATCACGCAGTCAGTCTATATTAGGCATTTCTCCTAATGCTATCCCTCCATCCTCCAACCCCCAGCTATCTGTCCTCTAGCCCTCGACCCCGAGAGGCCCCGGTGTGTGATGTTCCCCTCCACCATGTCTATGTGTTCTCATTATTCAACACCCACTTATGAGTGAGAACATGTGGTGTTTGATTTTCTGTTCTTGTGTCAGTTGCTGAGAATGGTGGTTTCCAGTTTCATGTCCTTCCCTGCAAAGGACATGAACTCATCCTTTTTTATGGCTGCATAGTATTCCATGGTATATATGTGCCGCATTTTCCTGATCCAGTCTATCATTGATGGGCACTTAGGTTGCTTCCAAGTCTTTGCTATTGTGAACAGTGCCACAATAAACATACATGTGCATGTGTCTTCATAACAGAATGATTTATAATCCTTTGGGTATATACCCAGTAATGGGAATGCTGGGTCAAATGGTATTTCTAGTTCTAGATTCTTGAGGAATCACCACAGTCTTCCACAATGGTTGAACTAATTTACACTCCCACCAACAGTGTAAAAGCGTTCCTATTTCTCCACATCCTCTCCAGCATCTCGTTTCCTGACTTTTTTAATGATCGCCATTCTAACTGGCGTGAGATGGTATCTCAATGTGATTTTGATTTGCATTTTTCTAATGACAGTGATGATGAGCTTTTTTGCATATGTGTGTTGGCTGCATAAATGTCTCCTTTTGACAAGTGTCTGTTCATATCCTTTGCCCACTTTTTGATGGGGTTGTTTTTTCTTGTAAATGTGTTTAAGTTCTTTCTACATTCTTTCTTAATACACAATATTAGCCCTTTGTCAGATGGGTAGATTGCAAAAATTTTTTCCCATTCTGTTGATTGCTGTTTCACTCTGATGATAGTTTCTTTTGCTGTGCAGAAGCTCTTTAATTTAATTAGATCCCATTTGTCTATTTTGGCTTTTGTTGACATTGCTTTTGGTGTTTTAGTGATGAAGTCCTTGCTCATGCCTATGTCCTGAATGGTATTGCCTAGGTTTTCTTCTAGGGTTTTTATGGTGTTAGGTCTTATGTTTAAATCTTTAATACACCTTGAGTTAATTTTTGCATAAGATGTAAGGAAGGGATCCAGTTTCAGCTTTCTGCATATAGCTAGCCATTTTTCCCAACACCATTTATTAAATAGGGAATCCTTTCCCCATTGCTTGTTTTTGTCAGGTTTGTCAAAGATCAGACGGTTGTAGATGTGTGGCGTTATTTTTGAGGCCTCTGTTCTGTTCTATAGGTCTCTATCTCTGTTTTGGTACCAGTACCATGCTGTTTTGATTACTATAGCCTTGTGATATAGTTTGAAGTTAGGTAGCGTGATGCCTCCAGCTTTATTTTTATTTTTTTGTTTTTTGGGGGTTTTTTTGCATAGGATTGTCGGCTATGCGGGCTCTTTTTTGGTTCCATATGAAGTTAGTGTGGTTTTCTCCAATTCTGTGAAGAAAATCAATGGTAGCTTGATGGGGATATCACTGAATCTATAAATTACTTTGGGCATTATTGCCATTACGATATTGATTCTTCATAACCATAAGCATAGAATGTTTTTCCCTCTGTTTGTGCTCTTATTTCCTTGAGCAGTGGTTTGTAGTCGTCCTTGAAGAGGTCCTTCACATCCTTTGTTAGTTGTATTCCTAGGTATTTTATTCTCTTTGTAGCAACTGTGAATGGGAGTTCACTCATGATTTGACTCTGTCATTGGTGTATAGGAATGCTTGTGATTTTTTGCACATTGATTTTGTATCCTGAGACTTTGCTGAAGTTGCTTATCAGCTTAAGGAGATTTTGGGCTGAGAAGATGGGGTCTTCTAAATATACAGTCATGTAATCTGCAAATAGGGACAAATTGACTTCCTCTTTTCCTAATTGAATACACTTTATTTCTTTTTCTTGCCTGGGAGCCCTGGCCAGAACATCTAATAGTGTGTTGAATAGAAGTGGTGAGAGAGGGCATCCTTGTCTTGTACTGGTTTTCAAAGGGAAGGTTTCCAGTTTTTGTGCATTCAGTATGCTATTGGCTGTGGGTTTGTCATATTATTTTGAAATACATTCCATCACTACCTAGTTTATTGAGTGTTTTTAGCATAAAGGGCTGTCGAATTTTGTCAAAGGCCTTCTCTGTGTCTACTGACATAATCGTGCTTTTTGTCCTTGCTTCTGTTTATGTGATGGATTACATTTATAGATTTGCATATGTTGAACCAGCCTTGCATCCCATGGATGAAGCTGACTTGATTGTGATGGGTAAGCTTTTTGATGGATTTGTTGGATTCAGTTTTGCCAGTATTTTATTGAGGATTTTCACATCAATGTTCATCATGGATATTGGCCTGAAATATTCTTTTTTAGTTATGTCTCTGCCAGACTTTGGTATCAGAATGATGTTGGCCTCATAAAATGAGTTAGGGAAGATTCCTTCTTTTTCTATTGTTTGGAATAGTTTCAGAAGGATGGTACCAGCTCCTCTTTGTACCTTTGGTAGAATTCCACTGTGAACCTGTCTGGTCCTGGACTTTTTTTGGTTGGTAGGATATTAATTTCTGCCTCCATTTCAGACCTCGTTATTGGTCTATTCAGGGATTCAACTTCATCCTGGTTTAGTCTTGGGAGGGTATAAGTGTCCAGGAATTTATCCATTTCTTCTAGATTTCCTGGTTTATTTGCATAGAGGTTGTTTATAGTATTTTCTGATGGTAGCTTGTATTTCTGTGGGTTCAATGGTGATATCCCCTTTATCATTTTTTATTGCAGTTATTTGATTCCTCTCTCTTTTCTTCTTTGTCTGGCTAGCAGTCTATCTATTTTGTTGATCTTTTCAAAAAACCAGCTCTTCGATTCACTGACTTTTTGAAGGGTTTTTTGTGTCTCTCTCTCCTTCAGTTCTGCTCTTTCTTTATTTCTTGTCTTCTGCTAGCTTTTCAATTTGTTTGATCTTGCTTCTCTAGTTCTTTTAATTGTGATGTTAGGGTGTTGAATTTAGATCTTTCCTTATTTATCTTGTGAGCATTTAGTGCCATAAATTTCCTTCTAGACACTGCTTTAAATGTGTCCCAGAGATTCCGGTACATTGTGTCATCATTCTCATTGGTTTTGAAGAACATCTTTATTTCTGCCTTCATTTTGTTATTTATCCAGTAGTCGTTCAGGAGCAGGTTCAGTTTCCATGTAGTTGTACGGTTTTGAGTGAGTTTCCTCATCCTAAGTTCTAATTTGATTGCACTGTGTTGTGAGAGACTGTTATGATTTCCATTCTTTTACGTTTTCTGAGAAGTGTTTTACTTCCAATTATGTGGTCAGTTTTCGAATAAGTATGATGTGGTGCTGAGAAGAATGTATATTCAGTGCATTTGGGGTTTAGAGTTCTGTAGATGTCTATTAGGTCCGCTTGGTCCAGATCTGAGTTCAAGTCCTGGATATCCTTGTTAATTTTCTGTTTTGTTGATCTAATAGTGACAGTGGAGTGTTAGACTCCCACACAATAATAGTGGGAGACTTTAAAGTCTTTTGTAGGTGATTAAGAACTTTATGAATCTGGGTGCTCCTGTATTGGGTGCATATATATTTAGGATAGTTAGCTCTTCTTGTTGCATTGATCCCTTTACCATTATGTAATGCCCTTCTTTGTCTCTCTTGGTCTTTGTTGGTTTAAAGTCTGTTTTATCAGAGACTAGGATTGCAACCTCTGCTTTTTGCTCTCTATTTGCTTGGTAAATCTTCCTCCGTCTTTTTATTTTGAGCCTATGTGTGTCTTTGCACATGAGATGGGTCTCCTGAATACAGCGCACCAATGAGTCTTGCCTATGCAATTTGTCAGTCTGTGTCTTTTGATTGGGGCATTTAACCCATTTACATTTAAGGTTAATATTGTTATGTATGAATTTGATCCTGCCATTTTGATGCTAGCTGGTTGTTTTGCCCATGCGTTGATGCAGTTTCTTCACAGTGTCGATGGTCCCCATTAGTTGATGCAGTTTCTTCATAGTGTCGATGGTCTTTACAATTTGGTATGTTTTTGCAGTGGGTGGTAATGGTTGTTCCTTTCCATGTTTAGTGCATCCTTCAGGAGCTCTTGTAAGGAAGGCCTGGTGATGACAAAATCTCTCAGCATTTGCTTATCAGTAAAGGATTTTATTTTTTGAGACAGAGTCTCGCTCTGTCACCCAGGCTGGAGTGCAGGGGCATGATCTCGGCTCACTGCATCCTCCGCCTTCCCAGTTCAAGAGATTCTCCTGCCTCAGCCTCTCAAGTACCTGGGACTATAGGCACATGCCACTACGCCTGGCTAACTTTTGTATTTTTAGTAGAGACAGGGTTTCATTATGTTGGTCAGCTGACTTCAATCTCCTGACCTTGTGATCTGCCCACATCAGCCTCCCAAAGTGCTGAGATTACAGGTGTGAGCCACTGCACCTGGCCTGTAAAGGATTTTATTTCTCCTTTGCTCATGAAGCTTAGTGTGGCTGGATATGAAATTCTGGGTTTAAAATTATTTTCTTTAAGGATGTAGAATATTGGCCCCCACTCTCTTTCAGCTTGTAGGGTTTCTATCAAGAGGTCCACTGTGAGTCTGATAGTCTTCCCTTTGTGGGTAACCTGACCTTTCTCTCTGGCTGCCCTTAGCATTTTTTTCTTCATTGCAACCCTGGTGAATCTGACAATTATGTGTCTTGAGGTTGCTCTTCTTGAGGAATATCTTTGTGGTCTCTGTACTTCCCGAATTTGAATGTTGGCCTGTCTTGCTACGTTGGGGAGTTTCTCCTGGATAATATCCTGAAGAGTATTTTCCAACTTGGTTTCATTCTGTCATTTTCAGGTACACCAATCAAACATAGATTTGTTCTTTTCATGCAATTCCATATTTCTTGGAGGCTTTGTTCATTTCTTTCCACTCTTTTTTCTCTTATCTTTTCACTTTATTTCATTGAGTGGATCTTCAATCTCTGATATCTTTTCTTCTGCTTGATCAATTCAGCTATTGAAACTTGGGCATGCTTCATGAAGTTCTTGTGCTGTGTTTTTCAGCTCCATGAGGTCATTTATGTTCTTCTCTGAACTAGTTATTCTAGTTAGCATTTCATCATACCTTTTTTCAAGGTTCTCAGCTTCCTTGCATTGGGTTAGAACACTTTCCTTTGGCTCAGAGGAGTTTGTTATTACCCACCTTCTGAAGCCTGCCAATTCGTCAAACTCATTCTCCAGCCAGTTTTATTCCCATGATGGTGAGTAGTTGTGATCCACTGGAGGAGAAGAGGCATTCTGGTTTTTGGAGATCTCAGCCTTTTTGTGCTAGTTTCTTCCCATCTTCATGGATTTATCTACCTTTGGTCTTTGAAGTTGGTGACCTTTCAGTGGGATCTCTGTCTGAGTGGATGTCCTTTCTGTTGATGTTGAAACTTCTTCTGTTTGTTAGTTTTCCTTCTAAGAGGCCCCTCTGCTGGAGGTTGCTGGAGGTCTGCTCCTGACCCTGCTTGCTTGGGAATCACCATGGAGGCTGCAGAACAGCAAAGATTGCTGTCTGTTCCTTCCTCTGGTACCTTCGTCCCAGAAGGGTACCCACCAGATGCCAGCCAGAGCTCTCCTGTATGAGGTGTCTGTCAGCCCCTGCTGGGAGGTGTCTCCTAGTCAGGATACACGGGGGGTCAGGGAGCCACTTGAGGAGGCAGTCTGTTCCTTATCAGAGCTCAAGCACTGTGCTGCGAGATCTATTGCTCCCTTTAGAGCTGCCAAGCAGGGACATTTACATCTGATGAAGCTGAACCCACAGCCTCCCCTTTTCCCAGGTACTCTGTTCCAGGAAGGTGGGGGCTTTATTTATAAGTCCCTGACAGGCTGCTGCCTTTTTTCAGAGATGCCCTGCCCAGGAAGATGGGAGTCTAGTGACACAGTCTGCCTGCAGTGGCCTTGGTGAGCTGCCATAGGCTCCGCCCAGTCACTGTGTAAACTTCCTGGCAACTTTGTTTACACAGGCGAGGTTAAAACCACCTACCAGAGCCTCAGCAATGGCAGACAGACACCCCTCCCCACACCAAGCTCAAATGTCCCAGGTCCAGCTCAGACTACTGTGCTGGCTGTGGGAATTTCAAGCTAGTGGATCTTAGCTTGCTGGTGTGCATGGGGGTGGGAACTGCCAAGCCAGATCTCTTGGCTCCCTGGCTTCAGCCCCCTTTTTCAGGGAATGAGCGGTTCTGTCTCGCTGGCGTTCCAGGTGCCAATGAGGTATGAGAAAAAAACTGCAGCTAAACAGCTGCCCAGTTATGTGCTGGAAACCTGAGGCACTGCTGTTACAGGCATCAGAGGGAATCTGCTGGTCTGTGGGTTGTGAAGACTATGGGAGAAGCACAGTGTCTGAGCCAGAATGCTGGGGAAAGTCTCTAATGGCTTCCCATGGCTGGGAGAGGGAGTTCTCCGGCCCCTTGCACTTCCTGGGTGAGGTGACACTCCACCTTGCTTCGGCTTGCCCTCCTTGGTCTGCACCCACTGTCTAACCAGCCCCAATGAAATGAACCAGGTACCTCAGTTGGAAATGTGGAGATCACCTACCTTCTGCACTGATCTCGCTGGGAACTGTGCACCAGAGCTATTCCTATTCGGCCATCCTGGCGGCAAATCAGAGCTTGTCATCTTATTGGTAAATTATTCCCTATCTTATGAGAGTGTCAGAATTAAATAGTGTTTTCAGAAGAGTCCGGCAAGGTTTCCTGGCAATTGTAAGTTATCATACTTTTCACAGCCAGCTGTAAGGCTGCTGGGTGGTACTGCTTCTCCTGATCCCAGCTGGCTTCCTACACATTAACTTTAAATTAGATATTTATTTTTCCCTCAAGAACTTAGCTTTTTCTCTCCTTCCTAATGAACAGCACAGGCTTCTTCCCTTCATTTACAAGGGAGTTGGCAGTTACATCAGAAACAAGGTGCTGGTGGGCACCCCGGCCTATCTATTCTGCTAAAGCCTCTCTCGGATCTGGGGAAGGACATGCCAGGGGTGGCACTTGAATTTAGCAACTAGAGACTGCCATAGGTGATCTGTGCTATCCTCCTCCAAAAGGAAGAAGGGAGCTTGTTGAGAAGATAACTTGGCCTCATAAGGCTTAAAGAAAACTGCCTCCTGCACCAACGAAAAACTATGTTTGACCATGTATAACTCTGTACCACAAAAGGTTAGGTAATAGTGTCATTTTCTATCAGTATTCCATAAACACAGACACTGTGTTGCATTTTTACACATAATCCTTACGGTTACCCCGAGAGATATGACTTCTATTATACACCTGAAGAAACTGAGCATTACAAATATTAAGTAATCTTCCCAAAGTCACACAGCTTGAGGCCTAGCCAAAGTAAAATCTAAGCTTGTCTGGCTTAAGTCTCCATTCTTAACCCAAATATGCCTGACAATAAGAATGATCTGGAATGGTTGTTAAAAATAGATTATGTGGGCTACACCCCAGACCAGCTGAATCAGGGTCTCCAGAGAAGACGCTGGCTGGGGATCTGATTTTTTTTTAACAAGCACCCCAGGTGACTGCTATTGAGAAAGACCTCCCAACACCCTTGGTGGTTTACCCTGGCCTTTGACAATCATGGGAAGTTCTTAAGGCACACCAATCAAGGCCCCAGCCCCAAGCCATGCACTGTGGGTTCTTTCCTAAGTTCTGTCTTTGATAAAACACTTAACCCTGTGTAGTTCAGAGTTTTCTGAGCTATAAAGTGGAGATGCATCATAATATCTGCTCACAAATCTCACAGGAGTGCTGTGAGAATTAGAGAACAATGGTGAAGGTGCTTTGCAGAGTGCTCACTGAGAGAAAATGTACTTCTCAAAGTTATTACGAACCTTCACATAATCTGTCTCATAGGCTTTTGTCGGTTGACCTGGGAACCTAACCATCCTTCTAATATGGTGTTTATGAGAAAATGCATTCAGATTTCAAAATAATTCACCAAGAAAAATTTCAGAATACATTTCAATTTTCAGGACTGCTTCTATTTAACTGAAGTTTTGTATTACAGGCCCAGGAATAGTGAATGTATCATACGAAGTCTTTTCCATGAGAATAGTAAATGAACAGTTGATTTGACTTCTTGGTCTATTTGGTGTTGCTTTTAAATGAATCTTAATATTGTTAGATGAAAAGTGTAGACTCTAAAATGATAACCCCAACAGTCATTATCCCATTTGCTGAGGCTTTTAAAGAGACTGTCTTTGCAAGGGTCATTTAACTTCCAACAATGGTAGGTACAGGATTCAAACAATATCAGACCCTAAATTCTGGGGATGTTCAAACAGAATATCAGGCCCCAAATTGGCCATGCTGCTATATAAAATCCACGTGCACACACATGGATTGGCATGTTAACACACGAAAACAAAAGCCATCACTGTGTTAGAGCAGAGAGATTGTGGCTGATTTGTTCTTTAAGATAAAATGAATCATTGGTATAAAATGTCATAAAAATTGGGGGAAGAAAAAAGTTGCATTAAAAAATATACCTAGATTTTATGACTGCATATCAAGACTTGTTTTGTTACAGGTTTTGGAGTTTAGATTCCATTCCTAAACCTTCATGGTCTCTGGTCCATGTGAAAGTTAAGGAAGAGAAAGAAATTTGGGTGGCAAGAAATCCACCCAAGTGTCCTCTGCTCCTGGCAGCATTAAAGAAAATTGCTGTCCTTCAAACATGATAATGAAGACACTAGTAGCTTTCAAAGAGTGGTGATGGATTTGCTCTGAGCCCTCTTAAATTCCCTCCTCATCTCCTTTTATATCAAGGAGGGCTGTTCAGGCATGGTGCTGCCAGTAAGGTAGCCATCCATATGAAGGGTGAACTTGGCACTTTCCGCCCATCCAACTCATGCCCCACCCTGCCAGCTGCTCAGGAGATGGGATAATCACATTCAGTACTTCTGAATGGTCCTTCTATAAGGACATCCACTGACAGCCCCGTAGAAAACTAAATGCTGTTTATATCACTGGAAAAGCTCATCCTTCCCCAGTCCATTCCTCCTTTAAGATGAGTTCCTTTCCCCAAAGTGACTTTTCTTCCTTTCTAACAGATATCTGCAAATGAAATAGAAATGCTTTTGATGAGGCTGCCACGCATGTTCAAACAGGAATTCACAGGCGTGGGAGCCACGCTGGAAAAAAGATGGAAATTGTGTGCCTTTGAAGGAATTAAAACTACCTAACTGTGAAGAGCAAAACTTCTCTGGAAATGAAACCATGTGAACCTGGCCAGGGCTGTGCAACGGGGGAGCAGGAGGTGTGGGATTGGTCCAGCACGCAACCTTTGTGGAGCCATCGAAGCCTGCCTTTAGTTATATCTGTGGCGTTCTCTTGTGATTGGAAATGTTATTTGTGTACCAGTTCCTTAAAATAAACAAAGCTTCATACTGTGACAGATCTGTTTCCTTTGAAAACCAAACAATGATTCCACAGTCATAATGATGGCAAAATCTTAAAATATGCTACATTTGAGAATAGCTCACCAAGCAAAATAAAGTTAATGATGAGGTAGCGATGATCGTTGCTAGGCTACAGAGTTGTATATGTAATGTATAGCTGAAATCATTAAATGACATTTTCCTGAAAGTCTTTCTGTTTTAGTAAAAAAAACAAAAGAAAAAAAATAATTTTACAGTAAGGGAAAATCATACCAAAATAAAACTTGAATATGTGTCTAAACAGTTATTGTATTTTGTAAATTAAGTTATATGCTGTTCCAGGGACTTTTGCCTTATTGAAGAGGCAGAAAATATGATTGGACACATTGAGAATGCTTTATCAAGAATATTATTTTTCTAATGTAACAATTCTCCATCATAAGTTCTTTTAACATGGACTGCATAACAATTTTCATAAAGTGTAAATAAAGGAAAAACTAGTGTTATTGTCTTGTACTTGGTATGTAACATTCAAGTTTATGCATCAAAATAAACATTCAGTAAATATTCCTGTTACAAATTTTATAGCAAAGATATTAATTTTTTTCAATAAATATGACTTCTACCATATTGGTTTTACAAATTATTCTTGGACATATTTTATTTCTCCCTTAAGAAATCTTTTTCTCATTATTCGGTCCCATCTCATATCCTACCATTTAAAAATGATTAAATACATAAGTGACATTAAGAGATAAAACACTATTTCAATTAGGAATATATAAAAATTGTGTAGAAATTACCAAGAAAGGAGATTATGCAGCATTGGTATATAGCATTAGAGTCAATTTTTAAAAATAGTAGGACATAGCATCCACAAATAATAAACAAATTTTACCTTTGTTTTGTGTTCTCCTGGGCAGTTACAAAGTAGTCCATTAATCTCATTAACTCTTGGATTTATGCATTTGTATGTTTACTGGAAAACACATTAGAAAAGAAATTAAGGGATCTACACTTGGACCAACAATTTAAATAGAATTTGGGCTTCCCCTCTTTATTTTAATAACAAATAGGATATGACTTTTTGTACCCTTCCTGCTATCCTACATGAAAATCACAAAAAAGACAATTCTTAATTGTAATTGGAACATTTTTTTAGGAAGACGGCTAAACAGTTAATGTTCTCTGATATTATGAAAAGATACTCATAATTTCCTATTGGAATAATCCTTTATTGATACCTTTATTGATAAGTACCTTTACTGATCTCTGATAAACTAAGGTACTTACTTACTCATACCTCCCATAAATATCTACACATGTGTTTTGTTCAGGCTCAGCATTAACACTAATGAATATAAAGGTGAGTAAGAAAAGACCCTCTCCTTAATGTACTCAGCATTCAGCGTGAAGAAGACATTTTCAGCCAGCAACAGTGGCTCATGACTGTAATTCCAGCACTTTGGTAGGCTGAGGCAGGTGGATCACTTGAGGTCAGGAGTTTGAGACCAGCTTGGCCAACATGGTGAAACCCCATTTCTATTCAAAATACAAAAAAAAAAGTAGCTGGGTGTCGTAGCAGGCACCTGTAGTCCCAGCTACCCCGGAGGCTGGGGCAGGAGAATCACTTGAACCTGGGACGTGGAGGTTGCAGTGAGCCGAGATGGCGCCACTGTACTCCAGCCTGCATGACAGAGCCAAGACTCTGTCTCAAAGAATAAGAAAAAAGAAAAAGACATTTTCCCCAAAAGTTTCTATACAATGTGATTCTTGGAACAAGAAAGAGATGACAGGTGCTATGGCATTCAAACTATATGCCCATATCATATTAAACCCTACATGCCTTCCCTTACCATCAGTCCATGCCTACAGCCACCATCATCCTAACATTTAGCTCCAAGTCAGGAGACACAAATAAAGACAACAGTCAGAAAGGAGAAGATATCATTTACAGATGCTGCTATTATTATAAAACAGAAAACCTAAGCAGTTCACCTGAAAAACAAGGAAAACAGAATTCAGTAAAGTGGCTAGTTATAAAGTCATGAAGTCTAATAAAGACATAGGGGAAGGTACCACAGTCTATGCTATTTCTAATGGAAAGCATGATGGATATTTTCAAGCATGCATTGATAGTTTCCAGTATTACTAGCAGTCACTTTAGCAGAAAGACATCCTGCACAGGGTAAACCCCTAACTCTGAGCTTTGTGCTCACACAAAGCTGAGGACCTCAGATCTGACAAGAAGATATCATTTCCAAACACATGGATCTGAGCTCTGCAGCACAACTAGGGGAGTGAAATAGTTAATTCAGCTTCCAAAAATATTAAAGTCATTGCTGGAGATATGCTTCTGCACTAGAAAAATCTATTTTGGCTGTAATTTTTTTATTTATACTTGAATTCTATTACTTGTCTAGAAATATACTGATTATATATTTTAACTTCAATTATGTGAATCATTTGTTTATGGATTTTTTTTAATCCTCTAAATTATTTCACAGACTCTCAAGTTCAGATGGGACTTTAGAGCTCACCTACAAAAGAACTAACATCGGTGCCTACGAGGGTGGTCTGGAGTCTATGTTTTAGCTGTCACCTCATCTCCTTTAATCCTCCTGATAACCCTATATGAAGATAATATTATCATCTCCATTTGTCACACAAGGAAAATGAGGTTCAGAAGTTGTAAGTAATTTGGCCAACTTTGCAGTTAGTAAATTTTGAATGGAGATTTGAACCTAAGGCTAACTGGCTCCAAAACACATTCTTCTTTTCGCCGGTCATACTTCTATTAATAGTTCAACCCATTCCACCCCACCTGTGAGCCCAATGCCATCCAATGCCCTTTGGATCCCTTTTTATTCCCCACTATCCCTTATATATGGGTAGAGAGGTGAAGACTCTTCATACTTTTCTCTCCTTAGAATAAGCACAATATTGAAGGTTTGGAGATCCTTGTGATCTGGCCCCAAAGGGCCGTTCTAACTTGCTTTTCATTGTTTCCCTGAATATGATTCACTTTTTTCTTGCTTTTCTGCTTTTGTTCACCTATTTGAACGAAACTACCTTCGTCACATCTAGTTTTCACAGTTTTACACAACTTTAGGTGGGAAATAAGCCTTCATGCCCCAGCAGAAGTCATTCCTCCTGCCTCTGCACAGTCATCCCACATTGACTGTTTTTTAAGGCACTTGCCACCCAGCTGTCCTTGCCCTATTATATTACAAGCTCTTTGATGGACCTGAACACATCTCATTTACTTTGAATTATTTCTCAAAGTGGTTTTGCTTATAAATATTTAGAAAGTAGGACAGAAAGTGATCCAAGATGTTTTTCTACCTCCAGGAACCAATTTGGCTATACATACCCAAGGGTAATATTACAAAATATTTGAAAAGGCTGCAAATATCTTAGATCCAAGATTCCAAGGAGGGAATTGTGACTGAGAATATACTGCATATTATTGAGATAAAAAATAACCCAATTCCTGCTCAAACTTCAAACCCAGATCAATGATCCACTCTTCTATGAGGACCCGATTCCTTCAGGAGCGCTTCTCCCGGGCTTCCCCTACTATTCATTACATTTCTGTTGCAGCCCATTGACTATATTTTAATCATTTTTTAATGTGGCTGTCTTTCCACTCCTACAGGCAGGAGACCTCCCTTACTTATCCCTCTAGTCCCTCAGAGTCTAACATGACATATCATCACTTTTAAATAAATATTTATCACATTAATGAAAGAAGAACTCACACAGGAACTTTCTGAAGTTATTGAATCAGAATATATTCAGGTATTGGGTCCAGCAATAGAGGCTAGAACTTTATGTCTCTCTCCTTTGTAATATCTTGGCAGAATCCTTATTTTTCAATTTTAATTTTTTATTGTGGTAAAATACTTATCAATTCAGCCAGTCATAGTGTACAATTCTATGACATTAAATGCATTCACAATATTATGTAACCAATCATCACTATTTATACCCAAAACTTTTACATTATCCCCAACAAAAATTATGTACTCACTAAACAATAACTCCTCGTCCTCTTACCCTTCTAACCTCTGCTGACTTCTAGGCCCTGCCCCTCTATGAATGTGCCCATTCTAGGCATCTCATGTAACTGCAGTCATACCACATTCGCCCTCTGTGTCTGGTTTCTTTCACTCAGCATGGAATCTTGAAGGTTCATCCATACTGTAGCATGTTTCAGAATTTCACTTATTTTTAAGGCTGAATAATAGGCTGCGCAAGAAAAACAAGTTCCTTTTTCTTGGTAAGGGTTGGGGATGTTTTACTTTGAGGTTGGTTCTTGGGTTTTTTTTATGTGTGGGTAGGCGGAGGGGATTGTAGCCCTTTTCAGAAAACGGCTACTGTGTTTATTTATTGGACTCAATAAAAGGTGGTTTATCCCCAAAACATAAGACCTCTTTTACCATAATAGTTTCTTCTCATAAACTGAGAACACAGAGACATCAGATCTCTAAAATCTTACAGCTTGACTTATTTTTCATCAAAATGGTAAAAAGTTCACATGTATATTAAATAAGACTGTCGTAAGTAGCTGAAGAAACTATCCTCTGTAGCGCACCAAAAAGGAGCATTTTCAACAAGTTATAGTGAATGTGTTTATATAGTAGATCACTGCAAATACTGTCTCTCTAGTTCTGCCACCTCCAATTTCCTCCTCTACTTGCAAGTAGACTTTTTTTCCATTCCCAGGCTTCAAATGTTTGGAAATGTCTCACACTGTGTAGGTGAGCACTCAGGTGGTAATGCAGTCAAGCCCAGCCCCAACATTCACTGACCTTGGGGCCAGGGCACGTTCCTTACCCACACTGAGGTGCTAGTCCCAGATCTATAATATGGGAATGTTAATGCCTACATCATAGGGTGATGATTAAATAAGATAGCATGCAAAAGCACCCCCTAACATAGAGCCAGGCAGACTGAAGGCATTTGTTTCTACAAAAATAGTACTTAAACTACATCATTCCCAGCAAAGGGGACAAGCCCTTTCCCTGCTATCCACCTATTCCTGTTCCTGACCACTGACAAACAGTCAATCATATGCTTCTAAATACAAGGATAAAGTAAGTATAAAGCAAGCATAATCCCCACCAATAGCCCATTAAACATGTTCAAGTGTAAGACTGATATTAGCAAGATAATAGTAATTCTCTAACTTGCAAAGACTTCCGCTGTGGGTCAAGATGGCCAGGGGCAGACCTATGTTATTTCTAGTTAAATAATTATAAGCTTGCTTTACTTATTGTACACTGAAGTTCATACCCCAAACTAAGCTATATCAAATATTGGTGCAGTAAAATAGAAATCAAGCAGCAACAAGAGGCCTAAGGTAAAGACCATCTGAGAGCGCTGTAAAACCATGGACCACCGCGGGGTGGCTGCAAAGCAGGAAATCTGCTTTGGTCCCACAAATGCCTCCTCAACACAGAGGTTGCATGAGGATCACATAAAGAGGACTTGTGTAAGATCTCTGAGAAGGGAGGTGACCTCTGCTCACAAGATCCTGGAGGGTCTTTGCAGATGGGAGCTTGCAAGGAGGAAAAGCCTTGCAGGGCAGAGATTATTGGAACACCACAAGCTCTGCCTAGGTTCTCAGAATATGGAGTAAGCTTGATGGCTCTGTCTGAAATGTTCAGGAGGGGTGTGGTCAAACCTGGTGGCACCTTATCCATTAAACTTGATACAAATGCACCTTGGTAGCAACCAGTGGTAGAACTCAGTGTTCTAGGTTTGCATAAGAATCACGTCTGCTACTGAATACTGCAGACCATACCTCTCCCCCTTGGCTATCTTGCCCACATTAGTTTCAAGGCCTCTCCCAATAGTTTCAAGTCCTTCCCGATCATCCCTCCTTGCTCCCTGGCCCCTCAATTAACAAGTGTATACACCTAATAAAAGCATGTGGAACCCAGAGCTCCATGCCAAGGCAGTTCACCACGCGCGCGAGAGTTCCTTGGACCCCTGGACCCATGCTGTGAACTTCTACTCTTGTGTCTTTATTTCCTTTTCTCACTCCCTCGTCACCGTCGGGACATGGGGCATCCACGCACAGGGTTAGGCTGGTTCCCAACAACCACAACTCTTATAGACAAATAAGTAATGACCATTAAAGTTCTCTCATCACAGAAAAAATTAAAGCCTGAATTCTTTGTTACAGCTCCTTTTTCTTGTTTGGTGTATTTCCAATAAGCAGTAATTAGGGTCAAATACATTCAACTGTGAAGAAACTATGGCTCTGGGCTACTGCCATTTTGAATGATGGTCAACTAGGTATACAGTATGCAAAGATTAAATAAAGTATTAATTATGGTTTTTTTAACCCAGCAGACACATTGTCAGGAAAAATTATAGTTGTAGCTGCAATAGCATTATTTTAGAGAACATACACATCTATTATAGTTGCTGAGAGTGTCAAAGTAAAGGACTCCAGTAAATCTAGTAATTATAGACTGGTTGTGTTAATAAAATTAGCTATTGTGGTCCAAAATTTTAACTGTTGCCTGCTTACAAAACTGTACAGATACTCCAACAAACTCAAATGTTTGCTCTGCACATTTTGCCTCTTATATAATGTACATTTATCAGAACAGGGCTATTTACTTCATGGGAAAAACAGAAGCCTAAAAATAAATTGCAGACATTTTACAGTAGAAAATGTTACATCTTCAATACAAAGCAAAAAGTGGTTAATGTACAACAGCAAGTGCACTGCATGTAATGAAATGCATTTTTTTGCCTAGCAAATATATTTAGTGTGTGTTGAAAGTTGTAATGTCTTCTCCTGCACAAAGAAATTTCTATTATAAAGCTTATTTGCTATTGCAGGGAGTGAAACCCTTTTTCTTGTTTACTAAAGTAGTCTATCTTAATATCAGCCTACAACACTGTCAAGTTCACTTAAGAAGAGCTATGTGTAGATAAGAATAGGGCTGAATCAGAAACCAGAATATTCCATTTCATCTGCTTTTCATATCTGAGAAAGTGCTATGTAATTCACTACATCTGGTAGCAATCTCATTTTGGAAAACAGTTTTCCTTTCAAAGAAAAGGCTAAAAATTGGTCAATTTGAGGCTCTCATCAATAAATAAATCTTTTGCCTTTGAATATGTTTATGCATAAGTGAGGATTTGTTTCTCTAGCATTTCTTGAGATAGAATAGCAAGTATGGTCTGGGAAGTCAAATATTATCTTAAGGTGGAGATAATGTATGAAAACTATTGTGGGTCTTCTATTAAAGAGACATTGTTACATCAAAATCAACATGTCATGCATCATTTTTAAGACTTGCAATCATAGTAAATCAAGTTTCAAATATGATTGCTGTGAATTCTTAGAATAATTTTCACTGTCTAAGGCTGAGCAGCAACAAAGTAGGATTTTGCACCTCACTGGTCTGTTCCTTGAGGAGATAAAGGGAACTTTGGTTCAATGTGTATCTAAGACAAGGCTTTGAAGGCTGAGCCTTTATACAATCAGACTGTGGATAGCAGGGGACAGAGAGAAATCCAGACTGTGCTAGACTACAGTCAACCTTCTTTTTTTTTTTTTTGAGACAAAGTCTTGCTCTGTCGCCCAGGCTGGAGGGCAGTGGCATGATCTCGCCTCACTGCAACCTCCACCTCCCAGGTTCAAGTGATTCTTCTGCCTCAGCCTCCCGAGTAGCTGGGATTACAGGCGCCCACCACCATGCCCAGCTAATTTTTGTATTTTTAGTAGAGACAGCATTTCACTGTGTTGGCCAGGCTAGTCTAGAACTCCTGACCTCAGGTGATCTGCCTACCTCAGCCTCCTAATGTGCTGGGATTACAGGCATGAGCTACCGCGCCCGGCCTAGTTAACCTATTTGTGTATTGCTGCTCTACCACGGGGAACTGGTAAATAAAGTACATAGCCTTTTGGTCTGGAGGGAATAGATCACCTGCTATAGAGGCAGTAGAGTGAGGTGCTCAAGAGCATTCTTTTGGAATCATCCCAGTTGAGTGATCATGGGCATATGATTTAATCTCTTTGAGGTTTAATCCTGAAATGGGATAATACTAACCCTTATGGCGTAGTTCTGTAATTTTATCCATTGACTAAGTAGTACTAGGTCATCCAAGATCACAGAATTCTTCAAGCAAAAGTTTTCAATCTCAGACTCACCACCCCCTGCCAACTGAAAACTATTTCCCCTCAGAGATCACCACTAATACAACAAGTGGAATCAACTTCCTGATTCCTCCCTGGAACAACAAATGCTTTCACACAACATAACAGAAAATCTCCCACTGGTCTCAAGAGCTTTGGTAAGTGTGTGGAACTAGAATTAGGACTTCCAAAGAACCCCAGATTGCTGAAGCTTCACCGAGAGGTTCCGAGAACTCACGAAACCGGTGAGTAACAGGCAAGTTCCTAACTCAAACCAGGCCTCTTGGAAGAGAGTCTTGGCAAAGACATACCTGGTATGTGTTCTCAAAATAAAATATTTCAGAGGAAATAGAACAACACCCCACTCTTGAGACAGAGAAGGGACTAGATATCATCTCCTGGGTCCTCTATCTCCAGTAAGGATGGGATACTTTGGTGGGAGAATCAAAGGGATAAAATCCATGTCGTGCTCCTCTGTTTCATATTACTTTATGGAAACGCAACTTGGATGTTTTTATCCCATATTTCCTCAGTGTTGAGACCTGAGAAAGGACATGGGGAGAGAAGGAGTTAAATGCTCATTAATGCCATTTGGAATTTCTCAAACTTGGAAGTTTAAGCTGGGGTGTAAGAGCCCCCAAATCCTGCTGTGTCCTTATAACCCTTTTTCCTCCATGTTTTCTATTTCCTTCTTTTCTCATAGGGCTTTGCTCTGTGAGTACTTAAGTAACTGGCTGATTCATTAATCCAGTCACGTATAGTGATTTTCAATGAACTGAGAAGGAATACCCATTACCACACACATATACATTCACTAATACACATGCGCACAGATGTATACACACCCACACATACCTGCACTAATAAAAATTATTGTATACACACTCATGTAAACATTACATCTGGTACAAATATATACACATGTAGCCACATTTACACATATTCACAACTTCACTGACATCCAGATACCTCTGCTTTTGGCAATCGTTTTTGATCCCTCAGGTTCTTCCCTCTCCTCCCTCTATTTCTTTCAGCTATTCACTTTTCCCAGTAGGACGACTAACTTAGGACAAGTAAGGGAAGGTGACAGTCAACCCTGTAGGTAATAAACATATGGAATTTACTTGAAAAAGATGATACTGACAAGAAATGGAGGAGGATTGAAAATACTTCAAACAAATTTATGAAATAGCCAGAAAAGGCAAAGAAACTGACACAGTTAACCCAAAAGGACATCAGTGAACTCTCTTCCAGGGAGGCACTGGTGCAAGCTTCTATCTCAGGAATTCTTTTTTTTTTTTTTTTTTTTTTGACACAGGGCCTCACTCTGTTGCCCAGGCTAGAGGGCAGTGGTGCAATCTCTGTTCACCGCAACCTCCACCTCTCCGGTTCAAGTGATTCTCCTGCCTCAGCCTCCCAAGTAGCTTGGATTACAGGCATCTGCTGCTATGCCCAGCTAATTTTTGTAATTTTTGTAGAGATGGGTTTTCACCATGTTAGCCAGGCTAGTCTCTAACTCCTGACCCCAAGTGATTCGCCCACCTCAGCCTCCTAAAGTGCTGGGATTACAGATGTTAGCTGCCACAGCCAGCAGGAATTCTTATAGTTACACAGAAATAATTTCTACAGCATACGGAGGTTATTAACAGCACTGTTTAATGGTCTATCTATATCCCTATCTCTTGCTCTGTAACACTGAAATCTTGTCCTACTCCAGCTCTGGACTTGATTATTTATGCTGCTTTGGCCAACGAGATGGCTGCAGAAGCTGGAGAAGCCCCTGTGCATTTTTGCTTGCCTTCTGGCACGGTTAGGTTTGCATACTCTTGCACTTAGACACTGCTAACAAGAATGCAATGGGCTAGCCCACTGGGCTAGCCATGCTACATATGTGCAGCCGAGCCAAGTGGCCCCAGCCAAGGCCATCTAGATCTGATGGCCAGTTGATTCCTCAAGAAAATATGTCAGAGACAAGAAGAACAATTCAGCCTCAATAGTTGATCTGTAGATTTGTGAGCTAAATAAACGTTTAATCCACTGAATTTTGCGGTGACTTGTTCTTCAACATTATTTGTAACAACAAGTAACTAACATTGAAACTGTTATTTAGAATTAG
Source organism: Plecturocebus donacophilus (assembly GCA_004027715.1). Lineage (NCBI taxonomy): Eukaryota > Metazoa > Chordata > Mammalia > Primates > Pitheciidae > Plecturocebus > Plecturocebus donacophilus. The sequence goes on along the minus strand of PVKP010029845.1, from coordinate 2,216 downwards.
GGTGCTATTGTAACAAAAAAAAATGGCCAGAGGCTTGAAAAATTATGAGGAAACTGCTACAAGAGGATGGAAAAATGACAACATGGGTTACGCTGTAACAACAAAAAAATAAGACTGCTACATGTGTCAATTCAGATAGTAGAAATTTCGCCTAAAAAACTTGGGATTTGAGCAATAATATTTCCAGGCACAATGTGGAAAGCATCTGCTGCATATTGGTAAGATTCTACAAGAAATGAAAGGGCTAGAAAAATAACTGCCCAGTGTATAAGCAAATTGAGAGAGACCATGGAGGAACTAGGACTTCTTGGCTGGAAAAGAAAATTGTTTTTCATCTGTCTCTTCAGCTAGCAAGAGAGCCTCAAAGTGAAATGCAGCCTGGGACAAGGATCTAATCAAATACTTGTCTTTAAGACTATCTATTAAGACCTTGGAAAGAAACAGGACAGAAAATAGCAGATCCTCTAAGCTCAACAAATGGGCTACTAGGAATCTTAAGAGCACTGTCTCACAGTACTTAACTTGCCCAAATAACCATGGTTGAGTCTAGAGAGAGATCTAGCTCTAAAAGTATTGTATTGCTTTTGGTCCATTAGATTTACAAGAAACTCACAAAGTTTTGATGGTACTATATTGACAAAAGGATCACTAGTTTATACAAAAAGAAATTGAGACTATTCGAAATATAAGAAAACCTCTAGGTCTCTAATTTCCACAATCAGGAAATAGACTAAGAAAGTTTAAAACACACAGGAGTAGCCAAGGAGGGTAGAAAAGACAACCCAGAATGGTACAAAACAGAGACTTAGAAAACAGTGGACTAGGGAGTCACTCCCAGGAGGCAGAACAGAGGCCTAATCAAGAATATTCCCCTCCTCTGGAAGAGAAGGTCCTGGCAGCATTTTCAAGGATAGAATTGAGGATTGCTATGAGCCAGTGCCTCTTACCAGCTTTCCATTCTTTCCCTGTTTGAATGGAATTGTCTACTATAATTATTCTGTCCTTTCTTACCCTGTTGTATTAGGTTTGAAGGCCAAATTTGTCTTTTTCACTCATAGAGCTTCAATTCAAAGGAACTGTACCCAAGGAGCCACATTAGGACCTGTTTTATACCTTGAGATCCTGGACCTTGAGCCTGATGCTATGATTAGATGAAAACTTTAAGGATCTTGGGAGGAGGGAGGGACTGTATTTTACATAGGGAATTAAAAAAAAAGTTGGGGCCAGAGTGTGGACATTCCACTTTCCTAACTGTTTCAATTCCTGTGTCAGCTTTACACTGCTACACATAATGCTCTATAACTGACCACATAAAAACAAGTGGCTTAAAACAACCATCATGTATTGGCTCACAGGCCTACACATTTGTGATTTAAGTTGGAAATTTCTCCTGATCTTGGTTGGACTCACTTATATATTTTGTAGGTCAGTTGGCTCTCAGCTGAGACTCCTTTCTGGTGGTGGTTGGCTAGTGGTTGGCTTGGGGCAATAAGGTTAAATGACCTCAGCTTTGTCAATTCCAATCTCCCCCACATTCTTCCAGCAGGTTAGCATATGCTAACCTAGCATATACTCATAGTTAGCATATGGTAAATGCCAACTGACAACATTAAGCATACCCTGAGAATGACCTTGTATGTCAGGTACAACTGAATGTGTGTTCTAAGCTAGGGGTTTCAGGAGTGGCCAATCCAGAGATTCATTCCTTGTCTATGAGGAACATCTGAGCTTCCTGCCTGTCCAGTGGAACATGGGCTGTATGGAGGATTGAGGCCTCGAGATCTGAGTTCCATGAAAGTTGCCAGATGGAAGTTGTCAGGGAAAAGGTGTTAAGTGAAAATGCTATATAAAACACGTTTCTTGCAAGCAGTTGTGGTTCTCCCGCCCAGCCCACCACCACTAATCCATGCAAATATTCTGTCCAGCCCATCACCAGTGGACTCTCTCCCCTGTATGGAAGACCCAGTAAAATCTCATGTCTCATTCACTGGCTCTGGGTCTCTTCTTCAGCCTCCGAAACCTGGTACCAACCTCAGTGGAGTCTACAGGGGTTCAGTACAACAGTTACGATGAAGGAGCCAGGGAAAAATAGGATCTGTGATTATAAAGAGCAGCAAGACAGCAAACTTCAATGCACAAGGACTTTCTCAGTTTCTGCTTGCATCACGCCTGTTAACCACTGATTGGCCAAAATAAGTCACATATCTGAGCCCAGA
>PVKP010029844.1:0-28571 GCA_004027715.1 Plecturocebus donacophilus | reverse complement strand
AAAAAAAAAAAAAAAAAAAAAAAAAGACTATGCCTAAGCTAGAATTCACACTGGCTAATGTCAACAAATATATGTAGAGCATTAAGAAAAAAGCTCACAAGTGGTCAGTAGGAAACTCTCTAACTAATTAAATAAACTCTCTTGAATATTCTCACAAGTTGTAGATTCCCACCTAAGACTAGGCCAGTCCAACACACCTCTGCCTCTATTCAATTAGGTCTAGAATGAAGACTCAGCTATTGGACTTTCAGCATTTGTTGATAGTAGCTCCTTCCTTAATGTGGCCATTTCAATTGGCAGGAGAAAGAGGGAGGTGAAAAAACCTAGAGAAAGAGGAGGATGCCCAAATAGATGGAACACTGATTCTGTTTTCTGAGATAAGAGTCTTGTTCTGTCACCCAGGCTGGAGTGCAGTAGCACGATCTTGGCTCACTGCAACCTCAGCCTGATGGAACACTGGTTCTAAAGGAAGAATTTAAATACAATAAACTTGAGGAGGGGTAAAATGTTGGTTTACCTGAGACGTAAGCTGACTGCTGGGTATCTGCCTCCTCCAAATATGGGCATGTTGGAGCCCACCAACATATGGATATCTTCAAAGGTCCACAGAATATTCCGAACAAAATCATTTTTAAGACCCTGTGATTTAAAATAGGAAAGATTATAATAAACAGTCAATCTATACTTTCCCCTCATGATCTACAGAAGACTAGAAAAAGGAAAAGACAAAGGAGACAAAGTCAGGTCCCAGAGCTATAAGATCACTAAGATGTTTAGAAAGCAATTTTAGGATCAAGTGGATTTTTTCCCTATCAATTTCAACTTAGACTAGTTTTTAAATGACGAAGTAGACTGGGGATTTGGTGTCTCAAATTGGACGCCATGGAAAGCATACCTGACTGTGCTCCCCGTCATTGAATAAAGTAGTCAAGTTTTGTTCTCTGGGTGCTGAGGCCACATGCCCCACTATGTATGAGGGTTCAAGAGGCTCACTTCCCTGTGAAAAGTGCAAGGATAAGGAGTGATTCCGCTGTCAACATTTCTTAAAATTGACCTACTTTTGAAGAGCATCACCTAAATATTCAAAGCACACACTTCATATCTACCATTGTAAATTAGGCCAATACAAATAATAACACTCTTCACTGGGTGGCTTGCTTTTGGTAATGATCCTATTATAGGAAACTAATCACATTTAGATCTTACTCAAGTGAGACAGATTAAAGATTATTCTAAACTTCCAAAGTTTTTCATTCTTCTCTTTTTATGGTGCATCTGATTACCACTGCTCTTTCAGCCTACTCCAACTATCTTGAGTTTAAAAATTTCTAAGAAACTGGCCGGGCATGATGGCATGTGCTTGTAGTCCAGGCTACTTGGGAGGTTGACATGGGAGGACTACTTGAGCCCAGGACTTTGAATGTAGTCTGGGCAACAGAGTGAGACTCTGTTCCTTAAAACAAAAAAGAAATCCTAAGAAATATTCCTCCATCCACAGTTTGAGATACTCTATTATCTTAACAGTCTTCAATTTAGCATTTCCCGATGTGTGTTCCACAGAACACTAGTTACCGGGATACTAAATGCAAATTTTCCAGTCAGGTTTGACAGATGACATTTACCATCTATTCACGTTTGTGGAGTAACAATATTTATTGCTATTAAAACAATAAATATATATAATAAGCAATCCTGCAACAGAAAAATCTACTTTACCTTGGTAAAAACCAGTAAAAACCAACGTTTCCCAAATTTATTTAATCTCAGAACACTTTCCGTTCGTAAGATATTCTTTGGAATACATTTTTTTTTTTTTTTTTTTTTGAGACAGAGTTGTGCTCTGTTGCCCAGGCTGGAGTACAGTGACGCAATCTCAGCTCATTGCAACCTCTGCCTCCCAGGATCAAGCAATTCTCCTTCCTCAGCCTCCTGAGTGGCTGGGATTAAAGGCACCCACCACCAGGCACAGCTAATTTATTTTTATTTTTAGTAGAAATGGGGTTTCACCGTGTTGGTCAGGCTGGTCTCAAACTCCTGGCCTCAAGTGATCCAACCACCTCGGCCTCCCAAAGTGCTGGGATTACGGGTGTGAGCCACTGTGCCTGGCCTGGAATACATTTTGGAATGCACTTAGGAAGTGAGCCCTTTGACACTGGGTAAATCAGTCTACTACTCAATTTTCCAAACATTTGGAAAGTAGTACTAACATTAATACTACTTTAAGCTTTTAATGTCAGTGCCTTAATGGAACCCAAGACAGGCATGTGTGTGTATTGCTTATTCCACAAATGTCTCTTACTTGTCATCTGTGTGTGCCAATAGGCTTGGCACCTGCCTGAGAAGTGTGTGTGACTACAAGCACAGGTAGCTCTCTAGCACTTCCACTGTGCCTTGTCCTCTCCCTTAGGAGTCCTAAAAGAACTTTCAATTCTTTTTTATTATTTATTTACACAGACAAGTTATCAACTTATGAACCAATTCTCAAAACACAGTTTGTCAGGCAGTTGCTTTAGTCAGAGTATGAGCTCTAGGTTACAATGTTCTCAATAAATGTCTGCCTCTAAGTTCATTCCACAGGCACCTATTGAACCTCTGTAACTGCTTAACACAGGCCTCAAACCAGCACTTTTAGTTTTTGGAACAAGAATTTGTGCAGAGATAGCTTGCAAATATGAACAAATCTCTAAAGCTGAAATGTAGGCAGTATAAGTGCTCCATAAGAGACTCTTATGGCAGGCTAGCTCTGGATAGGGGTATACCACTGCTACAGTGACCTGACTGCTAGTAGGGCCTTGCTAACTGTGGGTGGAGTACATGGACGCTGTGGAGTGCTGCTGGAGGAACAGGCCTCTGCAGGCAGAAAGATCTGGGTTTAAGCCCTAGCCTGAGAGTTTCACCAGCTGTATGACCATGTGAAACATCTTTTTATGAGCTTTAGTTTATTTATTTGCAAACTGATATCATCAACACGTACAATATGCAGCTCCAAGGATGAAAATAAAACTTATACAAACATACATAGCAAAGTACACGGCGTAAGAGCTATTAAATAAATGACAGCTTGCTTCTTCCACATGCAAGTCTACAGTATCCCAAGTCTCCAAGAGGTTTCATGATAATTCCTAAATAAGGTAAAGACAGAGTAACACTGGGAGAAGGGTGAGACGGGCAACAGGAGATTAGTGTTTGTATTATGTAGTCTTTCTTCCCTTCTGAATCATAGAGCATCCCTACTTCTTGGTTGTTACCACTACGTGACTTGCATATTAATTACTTCCTTCCTTTTCCTTACATTTTTCTCATTTTTGAAAAAAATTTAAATTCATTGTAGAGTTTTATGGGACACTTTTTCTATTTTAAACCTACTGACACTAAAATTGAGTGAAATATATTTGCCGCCTGTGATTTGTGAAAATTAAAACAATCTGGTTGAATAGGGCTCAATACGTGGGAACACACAGCAAGAGGGAAGACATAATTTATCAAGTTACAGATCTTATTATTTATCAATCTATTTTCCTGAAAATAGACATGCCACAATTTACATCTATGGCTTTATTTTATTCTTTGATAGACACAATAAGGACAAAACTAAACAAGCAATAAGAAGAAAACAAGGATGTAAGAGAGAAAACAGACAACTCTATTCCTTTCTAAAAGTTTTACAACATGAAAGTGGACTAAGTCTCCAGAATTTTATCCAAAAAATCTTAGAGGGATATTCTAGGCCTAACAATCTGACCAAAAGTTATGGTAAAAAGGTTAGAACTTAAATTACAAACAGGCTTCTGAGTCTCAGTATTTGATAGGTACTTCCTACATATCTAAAGTTAAGAATATGCTATATCTCTGTATAATACTCATCACTTTAAGGAGATAATCATTGATAAACGATCAGTAAGCTATTATATTTTGACTTAATAAAAAAGTCTGATCTACCCACTTATAATAGCTCTTGTAAATTCTATTGCAAAAAAACTAAAAAGTATTTTTCCCATTCCATAAATTGACAGAATTCTTTTCTCCCCTATTCCATTAAGTTGACAGAGTATTCTTATTACTGTTCATCTTTTTTTTAACAAGATGTTAAAAAAGGCTTTGTCTTCCTAAGGGAGTTTCCAGAATTGGCATTTAAGTACTAACCTGACTAGAAGCACTGGGATCTTCAGAAACTGAAGAAGGCATTTCGAAGGGAGCAGGCCATGAAGCCCCTTCAGAATCATTCGTCTGATCTGAACTGGACGATTCCTGCTGTTCTGCGGTAGATGGGACAGGCTGAGCGGCTCCATCACCATTGATACTGGCCAAAGCAAAAATAAAAAGAATCAGTTACTAAAGTTAACTTTATGCAACAGTCCACCAGTTTTTAAAAACTACGATCTGTAATTAAGCATACATCTTATAAAAAAGAAATATGGACAAATGTTAACAATATCATAGGGGCAAAACTTAAATTATTACTTGTATAAGTTTCAAAGTAAATTTTAGATCAGAATTCCATTTTTTCTCTTTAAAGATAAATAAGTAGCCAAGTACCTGTAATATAAAAACTTGGAAAGAATTGCCTTTTGATACCAGTGTTCTTTGCTCTTTTTCTTCCTTTGCCACTTCTGATCAATCAGTCTTTGATAAAACTCTTTCAACCATGTCCAATCTCCAGTCTGGATAACATGAGATATATAGAATTAATACACACACATAGTCAAAACAATGTTACCTAGCACTATTTTACAGAAAAGACTCCTTTTATTTTTTGAATAGTTTCATAAGCACATACTCATTAAAAACTTATCTTTCTGGGTCAATTCATGCCACCCTTCGTTTTTTTGTTTTTAAAAGGAAACCCCAGTCTTCCTCTTCTCCTAAGCCAGGATGGGAGAGGTGAATCTTCTCCGTAACACGTTCTTTAGCTCCTGGAGTAGGTCCCGCTTTGCACGCTATATTGAAATGATCTCTGTATGTGTTTACAACCCCAAACAATGAACTGCTAAGGAGCAAGGCCTGTGATTTGTTCACCACCACATCCCAAGAGCTTACCCAGTGCCTAGGTTCATATTCACATAATGAACTAAACTGTGGTCTTTTCAAAGGAAAAAGGCACTTATTTTAAATGTCATTTTAAATCATTATAACTTAATTTTCTTTATCAAAGCACTGTAGGAATATTCTTTAAAGACTATGAACTATTTCTTGTCAGCTGAAGAAAAGTACAGAAATGGAGAGTAATCCTTAAGATACTGCAACAACGTTATTAATTTTTTCAAAAGTCTCCATTCTCAACCTATGGGGAAAAACAGTCCTTTACCAACATACAATTTGAGAAACTAGGCTAGAGACAATTAATTCTAATAACTATAGCCATGCATCATTTAACAATGGGAATATATTCTGCGAAATGTGTCATTAGGTGATTTTTGTCCTGGTGTGAACATCAAAGTGCTACTTATAGAAACCTGGATGGTACAGCCTACTCCATACCTAGGTCATATGGTACTGCCTATTGTTCCTAGGCTACAAATCTGTACATGTGACTGTACTGAATATCACTGGCAATTGTAACACCACAGTATTTGTGTATCTGAACATTGCAAATATGTAAAAATACAGTATATTGTAATCTTATGGGACCACTAGTATATGCAGTCCATTGCTGATTGAAACGTCATTAAGGGCATATGACTATATTTATTCATAGAAACAGCTTTTAACATTTTTTACATTTTGCAGTAGTCATGTTTCATGAGAATCTGTTTAAGGGAGACATCAAAGGATTTTTTTTAATTTTAAACTAGTCCCTTAAATTTCAGAGACTTCACAAGTTTCTTCATTGGCTTCATCTTTTTTTCTTTTAGGAAAGAATCTGGTTGTTGGTAACAATAAAATAATTTTCTTCACCATTCTCACTCTCTTCTTTTTTCTTCATTCAAGCTTTTCTATCTTCAGCGAAACTTTTCATTTCTTGATTGCTAAAATACTCAACTACATTTCAACTTCAGCTATTCTCTGAAACAAAATCCTATTTCTAGTGCTCTTAAGTTGTTAAATAATGTTTTTCTGGATTTTTTCACAAAAGCATTACCTGAGACGATCTCATAAAGAGTTCCTGAATATCTAGCTCATCCAGTAGGAGAGTCCTTCCTATGCGGTGTACCGCCATGCTCACATGGGATTTGCTGTAGGGAATTTTCAGGAGTTTTTTTATGTTCTTAAAAAATTAAGAGGAAAAATAGTTTAGAAAGACTATTTTAGTGTGATTTGGAATCTTTTAAATTTTAACTTCATTTTAAAGCACAATAAACCTTATTTCCTTAAGGTTATACCAACAGAACTTTAAACAAAGAGGTACATGCAAACACATAGAGGACAGAGCTTTCAAACCATAATCACGTACACTTTGAGTCACCCTATATTAATGACAGTCAAACATCTATTTTTACATGATAGGATTTCTTAAAGTTAAGGGTATATACATCACACTGTTGTGCTGACCCAGGCTTTTGGCATATCAGATAAAAGCCACTAAGGATCAATAGATTTTAGTAGAAATATCATTTGTAACTTTCAACAGGTAACATATACAGAATAATCCCAAACGTTATAATCAGTTTCAATTACTATCATTAAAATATAACCATCAGTATTAATATTATTACCACTGCTAGTGTTTGGGGATAGTTTCTTCCTCTTTAAATAAAGATGTGATAAAGAATGATACTTTAATACCAAAAAAGATATTCAATAATCAGATAGTTTTATCTTATCTCATCACTAATTTCTCAAGACTTGGATGTTTATATCATGTAAAACATAGCATGATATAAAACACCTAGGACAAAACACCCTCAAAATTACAGTAAGTGACAAATAATACTTACTTCAGAGTCAGAGACAACATCTACATCATTTCCTACTGAATCAATGAAGTCATACGCCATGCCAAAGCTACCAAAGAGAAAAAAGGCCACAGGTTATAATGTCATGCTCATGATCATGCAAGTTGAGTTTTATAACAACACTGTAGTTCACTGCTTCTAGGATACACATTTTTCCACATTTTAACAACTCTGAAATCAGGATATCCATCATCATTACAATTGGCAAGTTTTTTCTTCTTAGTGGTACATAAAATAATGGTGTGTCTTAAAGTCAGTGGCTTCTTATATTTGATAAAACGTGGTAATAATCATTAGAAGCATCCAGTAGGAAACATTTAAAATAAAAACAATTATTTTTAATTTTGTAATCACAAAACCCATAAAGTCTCCAACGGAAAATAGTGAGTTCAAGACTTTATTCTTTTTAGATAGAGTGAGAAGAAAAACAGAAACATTTATCAAGATTTTACTTTCTGAGATTGTGTTTCTAGTGATATACCTCTTTTAAAAAACAGACATGGAAAAATACACCTGACACCAATTCAGCCACAAAAGGAAATGGAAAAAAAAAAAAAAGTTAATCGAGTAGCCAGCTGATGCCACGTACCACCTGAGGCACAGCTATAGTCTACAACCCTGAAAGGGACCCGACATCACCATATTCCAGTTATTAAATGGCAGAGTCAAGACACTTAAAAGACTGCCTAACTGCAAAGCATGCTTTGTGATTTACTGTATGCCTGAGCCAAATCATTTAGCTTCCATTTTCTCGGGTGCAAAATAGTTAACACTGCCTCTCTCAAAGAGTGGTGAGAATTAAATGAGATAAGCATATAAACTTGGCACAGCATTTGTACAGAGTCAATATAATTATTCAAATTTCCTCACACATTTAATATGTTAACAAATCATAATTGATTAAGCCATTCTTTTAAAAACTGATGTCTGGGTTATTTCCAACTTTTTGCTCCTATAAATGATGCTACAAACAAACAGCATTTGCAAATATAACTTTCATTTCCTGAGGCATTAGGATAATTTCCAAACTGCCAGCTTGCAAAGTATTAGTGTATTTGTGCCTCTTGCTACAAGTTACATGGAAATATTTCAGATTGAGTAGCTGAAAAGGGGAAAAAAAAAAAAAACAGAACCCCACACATTAGATAGCCTACAACAATATGGACAATAGCACATTCTTCTCTATAGAACCTGAGGCTACTCTCTCAACTTTAAATACCATCAGCAGAATTTCCAGTGTCAAAGTCAAGGTGTAGGTTACCCAACATGCTGGTGTTTTTTTTTTTTTTTTTGAGACAGAATCTTGCTCTGTCCCCAGGCTGCAGTGCAGTGGTGCAATGTCGGCTCACTGCAACCTCTTGTCTCCCTGGGTTCAAGCGATTCCCACGCCTCAGCCTCTCGAGTAGCTGGGACTACAGGCGTGTGCCACCACACCCAGCTAATATTTTGTATTTCAGTAGAGATGGGGTTTCACCATGTTGGCTAGGATGGTCTCAGTCTCCTGACCTTGTGATCCACCTGCCTCAGCCTCCCAAAGTGCTGAGGTTATAGGCATGAGCCACTGTACCCAGCTAATGCTGAGTTCTTAAATCCAGCCTTTCCAGATCAGACAACCCGCCATCGTTTAATGAAAAACTCCACAGGAAAGATGAAGCAATGTTCAGGTTTTCCTCCTCATGCACCAAGCTGATCCTTTGTATTCACATATTCAAAAGGTATGCAAATTGGCTAAAATGAAAGGGCTGATTGAACTTTGGCGGTCAAAACTCATCTTTCCTAATAACATGAGGTAGATTTGAAAGAAGCATATGCAATTGATATTGTATGTACATCATACTGTAACATCACCTATTATCAGGAGAATAAAAAGCCTTTGAAAATCAAATATGACCTTTCTCTAAAGAGAAATCTCGGCAAGTTAATGGGCATTACAAACTGAATTTAAAAGCATATAAGAGTTTTAAGTGAGGGTGGAGGGGCAGGTAAAAATGCCACTGATTAATATTTACCTTGAAAATGGCTTGCTTTTCTTGCTGTTACCAAGAATTGTAGTTCCTGCTGGCCCTAGTTTGGCACTTTCTCGTAACCAGTTGGCAGGTGGGAGTTTCAAGTCTGTTTTCTCTTCAAGGCGTGCAAATGCTGTTCGAGGAGGGGCAGAAGAGTATTTCACCACAGCTCGGCTTTTCACTTCATTGCCTCCAAGAAATAAAGCTGATCCCTAATTAACATATTGGATGAAACTTTAATGAACATTACTAGGAAAGAAAAATCTCACCTTTATAAAAAGAAAACAAGAACCTGTCACACCAGGCTTCACAAGGAACATATGCCACATGTTACTAACAGCACTTAATAATTAATTCCAGCATAAATGGTAACACTTAGTTCTTTTGCACCAACTTGAAAGAAAAAAGATGAGTGAAGGAGTATGATGGTTATGGTTATCAGCTAGAAAATGGACCACCCACTATCTTTTAAAATTTATTCATATAAAGTGGAGAGGCAGAAACCCAGAAGACTCAATGATGTTATGTTAACTAAGTACAAACTTTAATAAAGCCTATTTTCAGTATTAAAGATGTATTTCAATTTTTTTTTTTTTTGAGACACTGTCTCACTTTGTCGCCCAGGCTGGAGTGCAGTAGAGCAATCATAGCTCACTGCAACCTCCCTTTCTAGGGTTCAAGCAATTCTCCTGCCTCAGCCTCTCTAGTAGTTGGGATTACAGGAGTGCACTACCAGGCCCGGCTAATTTTTGTGTTTTTAGTAGAGACAGGGTTGCACCATGTTGGCCAGGCTGGTTTCGAACTCCCCGATCTCAGGTGATCCACCCACCTCAGCCTCCCAAAGTGTTGGGATTACAGGCGTGAGCCACTGCGCCTGGCCAAAGATGTATTTTAATGTTAATAACACATCATTCATAAAGTAGTCTGGTAAAATATTTGGCCCTTTTTTGTTTTAATGCAAATATTTAGTAATTGATGCAGCGGTTCATTACGCAAATACTCTTGAGTTTCTAACTTCACAGCAAGGCACTGGGGGTTCGTTCCTCACAGCCTGCACTTGCACACTCCCAAGACAAGTTCTGTGTCTAGGTTCAATATTCTAACGTTTCACGCAGTCCTTTTTCTGCCTGGCAAACATTTTGCACCTTTTGTGAATTAGTTCGGTCTCATTGTCGGAGAGTCACTCCCTGGCACCTTTTCTTCCCTCCAGCTTTGCACGACTGTGCCACATTTTGGAATGACATATTTACATGTACCTTCCTTGAGAGCAGAGATCGTGCATATCTCACCTGTCGGCTACCAGGACTGCTTTTAATACTAATACCTGGCGAAAGGAACACGGACTCCCACTCCCTATTTCAGGGATGTCAGGGAAGCACAACGCTCCAGAATCTGCCGGGAACCGATGCATCCCTCCCGGGTGGAGCGGGTCCTCGGCTCCCGGACCTAGCAGGCTCCCCTCCGCGGAGGACTCACCTGTGCAGAAGGTTCCTCGGATTCTCCCTGTGACAGGAGGCTGAGCCCTCCTCGAGCTGCAGCCCCGGCCGGCGGCCCCTCAGCTCCGGCTTCCTTGGGATCCCCCATCACCTCGATCCACGGCAGGCGAAACGAAGCGGGAGCGGAGGAGCAGCGACAGGAACTCGGGCCCAAATCAGGGCAAGCGCACCTCACACTCCGTGGACTGCACTTCCGGTCTCTGCCAGGAAGAAGTAGCGGTGACGCTCCATTAAATCTCGCGAGCTTTGTACATAGGCCCGGCCCCGCGTTCCGCTGCAGGTGCCACCTTCTCGGCCGGGGCGGCAATTGTAGTGCGCCTGCGCTTGTTAGAACTTCTGCGGGAGATCACTTCTCGCGGTATCTGACTCCTAGGCTCCGCCCTCTGCACGCCGCTCGCGAAATCTGCCGCTCAGGCCCCGCCTCCCGCACGTCTTTGTTGGCAGTTCTAGGGGTTGACGGAGGTCGCAGGTAGTCTCCGCGTGGGAGGGGAGGTGCCGGTGTCAGTGGCCCCCGGTGGCTCTCGTTACGAGAATTAGCGAGGGGTTCCCGCTCCTCCTTCCCTAAGCCTCAGTGCCCCCTCGTTTCACAGGTGCACCCCGAGGGCCCAGACTGGAAAGGGAGCCAGGCATCTCAGACTGTGCGCGCTGCTCGCCTCTTAGAGCCGGTGTGGCCCCATCCTGCGTGTGGGAGCGGCGGGGCGTCCGGGAAGGGCACTGGGACCCGCGGACGAGGTCCTCCGCGTTTAGGGAACGGGTGGCTTTCGGAGGCTCCTGGGGGCCCGTTATGCCCGCTACTTGCGGGGCGTCCCAGGTGGTGCAGGGCCCCTGAGACGCTGCACCTGGGGCCTCGTAACGCATCGGTTTCCATTTCATTCATCCACTCAGATGGTCTGAGACTCTGCATTTCTTCCAGGTTGCCAGGAAACTATTCCAGCGCTTTGAGTAGCGAGGAGGTGGAGAAATAGTCCGGGCCGTTTGCAGGCTTTTAAGGTCCAGCCTCTGACTTTCCCACTCCTCAGTGTTATCTCAGTCAACGCAGCCACATTCGTCATACATGTTTTGTAGTAAAAGTGTTTTTAAAAGCTGGCTCTTGCAGTTTGGCTATGTCAATTTGGAATTCACATTTGGCTCTGATAACTCACTATCCTGTCCGTTTTCTGAATGCTCCTGTTGAGCAAGCCTTCAAGTTACAAATTGCTTTCAAATATAACAAAACAATTTTATTAATTAAACAGTCAATTTGATATACTGTATTTTGTAGGCATTTACTTCAGCATGTATTCAATTTTGATTTTTATCATTTTGTTTGAATGTTGCAGCCAATAATTCATTTTTTGATTTTTACAAGTTATGCATTGTTTGTTACGGTGAAAAGTTGAGCACAGTATCTGACACTGGGAGGAGGATGGTCAAATCTGGTTTTGATACATTATAAACCCTGTGCAACCCTAAACTTGTTTTTCAGAAATATTTAAGAACATTTAAATTGGATATCATATAATGTTAAAAGATAAATTTTTAAAAGCCAATGTGCAATATCTTAATTTTAAAAAGTCTCTATTTCTGTGTCTGTGTCCACAAAAACAGATCTGAGTCATAAAATGAAGTGATTTAAAATTTATTTAACATTTTCTTTTCCTAGTTTTCTTTTGGATTATATGTAATTTTATTAAGCTGTTACACACATACATAATTCAGCTTGTGATAATCTTTAAATTCTGTTGTTTTATTGTATAATTTTATCTTTGTAAGAAAGAAATATAAGTGATTCTTTTCTTAGGACTCAAATATTTTGCATGCTTCTTGAGAGGTGAGTGCCTAAACATGTGTTGATGATGCTTAGTGGGAAAATGTGCTGGAAATAGCCTTTGAAAAGACAAACAATGAAACAGAACCGGAAACTCAGTACAGAAACAGAGGTTGGCAGCACACAGAGAATAATGGTTGCTGAGAGTGTCGGGCCGAGGGGACCAGGGACCCTCGGGCCTGACTGTGGAGGAAAGCCAGAGTTGAGGCTGGGTCTCCAGGAGCCACACACAGGACCAAGGTTACTGTACTGTAATTTAGTTCTTAAAGGAGCGTGATCCCTGAGGGCTGGAGCAATTGGGCACATCTGGGTTACATAAAATTTATATATGCCTCTTGCTCTAAGGGCTTATTATTTTTTTTCTTTTTCCCTAGTCAAACACTTTAACATGCTGCTGGAGCTCATAGTGGTCAGGGAAATTTTTTAAAATAAGTGAGAAAAAAAAAACACTTTTACGTGGTGTAGCATTTTTTAAAAAAGCTACTGTCACTTTTTAATATAGGAGATTGAAATATTTTGTGGGAAAACATGGCGGGTAAGTCATGACTTTTAGAATTTCAAGTTTTCAGACACTAGTTGATTTTCATTTTTATATTGTACCAGGGCCTGCCTGTTTCCTCCATCTCTGTCCTCCTGCCCCGGGCGCCCATTTGGGATGTACTCCATCATCCACGGCCTGCTCTGCCTTATCTATGTAGTTATCCTGGCTCTTGTAACTACCCATGGCTCTCATGTGTTTATCTGCCTCTTAAGTGCCTGATGCTCCAGCTACTAAGAGTGTTTGATGAATGAATGAGCAGCATGCTTGTTGTTTGCTGCTCCAGCTACTGGTTGCATAGCTCCAGGTTTGCTGGTGCTTTCCTCTGCCTAAAATACCTTTTCCTTCCTCACCTGACTTCTCTCCTGACACCTCTACCTCTTACCCTTCAGGGTCCCTTCCTTTGTTCCAATCGTTTGTATTGCTTTATCCTGCACTTGTCACATTATAGAAAAATTACCCGTTTATATCTTCCTGCCTCCCTGACTGTGAGCTTATCAAAGGTTGGTGTCCTATCTGATCAGAGACAGCAAGTACAGCACCAGCAGACAGAACTGTTTCAGCCCATAGGCAACGGAGGGAAAATGACTGGGGCTGACAGGCTTTTAAAATGCTCATCAAAATGTTTGAGACATAAAAACAATGTTGTTGGCTCCAGAATATTTTTTTAGTCTGTAAAATCAAAGCTAAAAATGTTTAAATGAAGTAGCTCCAAAATACTGCAATGTCAATGTCATTAATTATTAGTGTTAACATACAGTTTGTTCCATTCTAAAACAATTTGTAGATTAGACTCTCTTAGATAGCAAAAATCCTCCCAGCATGCACTGATTTCTGAGAAATCCCAGTCATTTGTAAATTCATGTAGTTATTTGTGGCATTCAGCAAAATTAGAAATCCTTTCTAAACCTTTACAGCAAGACAATTATAAGGAATGCAGATGTGGTTGGGGCTGCCGCTAAAAGTACAAGTGTCCAGGGTACTCTTGGTTCCTGTCTAGACCCACTGGAAGAGCATGCCAAACTGGAAAACCTAAACTCAGGGACCATTTGGGGAGTATGCTTTTCAGTTTGCCATGGGCCCTTCCACAATCTGATGTCTTATTCCTAACCAGCCTCATTTGTTTACTTTCTGTACCTTAAAAGGTTCTGAATTTCTGACTCCTGATTTTGGACTCCTAGAGCTGAAAGAGAGATTTGAGGTTGTCTAGGCTAATCTCTTGCCTCTTTAGCTGGGAGCAGTGTAGTCCAGAAAGGAGAATAGGATTGACTTGTTGACCATCATACAAAAGTAGTTACAAAGTGAGGACTAGTACCCAGGTCTCCTACTTACTTAGCTTTCTAAAAAGTAAATTGTAGACATAGGCCAGTGGAATTTGAAGTTGTCTCATAATCACTTGAGGAACTTGTTAAGCAAACAGATCCTCCAGCCACCTCCAGAATCTAGTATCTCTGAGGTAGTGCTGATGAGTCTACGTTTTTAGTGCAATTCTTAGTTTCTGACAACCTTGTCTTGTAGACTACGCTTTGGGACAGTGGTCTCCAAAGACAATCCCCTGGGGCATGGGAAGACTTTTTTTTTTTTAATCTGAAAAGTAAGGGCACAATTAAACTTTACTAATATGTAATATACATATTGACACAGGTGCCCTTCCTTGGGCCATGGTGAGCTGGTCCAAGTAAGATTGGGTTATGCTGACAAAACAAATGATCCCCAAGTGTCAGTGGCTTTCAACTGTGGCAGCCAGAAAAAGAACAGGATGCAAAGTTAAATTGGAATTTCAGATAAACAGTGAAAAAGGTTTTAGAATGAGAATGTCTCAAATATTTAGCATAAGTCATAAATATGTCCCATCTGATGAAGTGGCACTACCAGTTACAGTAGCAGAGAGACAAAAAGATTGGTGCATTGAGGACTAGCTCCAAAAGCTTTTGGTCAAAAGTGGCAGACATCACTGCCTTTCACCTTTTTTGGCCAAATAAATCACGTGGCCAAGCTAATCATCCATGTGGCAGGGGAGACTGTGAACCCCAAGGAGGGATGTTGGTTATCTGTGACCATTATGTAGTCTACCACAGGCATATATGGTGGCATGGATGGGCTATTCAATGCCATTCACAAGGCTAAATTTGGTGAAAAAACAAGGTAGCAGAATCCTTTCAGAGTTTTGTGATGAGGAATATCTTAGTCTGTTTTGTGTCACTATAACAATACCAGAGATTGGGTAATTTATTTAAAAAAAAAAAAAAAAAAAAAAAAGGTCGATTTAGCTCATGGTTCTGCGGGCTGGGAAGTTCAAGCACATGGCTCTAGCTTCTGGTGAGAGGTTTCATGCTGCATCATAATATGGCAGAGAAGATCAATGGTAAATGGACGTGTGAGAGAGGCAAAACCAGAGGAGTTTTCTGACTTATAATAACCCACTCTTGCAGGGACTAACCAGTTCCTGAGAGAACTAATTCAGTCTTGCCAGAGCAAGAACTCACTGCCATGAGAACAGCACCAAGCTACCCAAGAGGACAGAGCCCTCATGACCTGAACGCCTCCCATTAGGCCCCAAACCCCAACACTACCACACTGGGATGAAATTTCAAAATCAGTTTTGGTGGGAACATATGCATATCCGGACCACAGCAAGGAGTGACCTTGAAAATCTTGTACCACAACAAGATCACAGATTATCAGTGGCAAAGCACTCAAAAGAATTGTCAAGCTTGAAAATGAGTTACCATATTTTCTTTTACAAAGAGTGTTCTATGTTTTCTCATCTGTGATGACATGTAGCTGTCATTAGGATGATACCCAGGAGAAAGTTTCACAAAAACAAACAGATGTAATCTGCTTCTTCAAAACAAAGGTGATGTTTTAACAATGAGTGGGAAAGCATTTTCTTTTCTTTTCTTTTTTGAGACAGTGTTTAGCTCTTATTGCCAGGCTGGAGTGCAATGGTGTGATCTCGGCTCACTGCAATTTCCACTTCCCAGGTTCAAGCGATTCTCCTACCTGAGCCTCCTGAGTAGCTGGGACTACAGGTGCCCGCCACCAAGCCTGGCTAATTTTTTGTATTTTTAGTAGAGACAGGGTTTTACTATGTTGGCCAGGTTGGTCTGGAACTCCTGACCTCAGGTGATCCACCCGCCTTGGCATTCCAAAGTGTTGGGATTACAGGCGTGAGCCACCATGCCTGGCCAGTATTTGGTTTTCAAGAGTCTTATGGAGAGCATTTTTGAAATAGATGTTTGGAAATCTTTCCAACGTTATGTGATTTTTGTCTCTAAAAATGATGTATATTGCTTATAAAAACTCATATCTGCACACTTAACTTAGAAACTGAAATTCCTAACCTCTTTTAGAAATCTTCCAAATGGAGAGGTTGAGTTTTAAATATATTGAGGAATTCTAAGGAGGACAGTGGCGCAGTTCTGGCTTACTTAAGGCGTGTGAAGGGAAGAGGGCCAGCAGAGCTCGTCCAGAGGCAGCAAGCCTCATGCGCTCCTCAGCCACTCGAGCAGGGGGTTCAAAAAATCTGTCCGCACTTAATTGTTTTCTTTGATACTAGTTGTCCTTCCCAGAACGCCCAGACTCTTTATCAGCAGCCAACTGATTTCTTTACCCCAAAAATATGCCTGCAAGATTCACAGTTCCCAGACTGCCAGCAGGTTTTTCTCTCTCCTATCTGTTAAACATCCTGTTTTTAATTTTGTTCCATGACAGCAGTCTATTGACCTTTCTTCCTCTTGTATGAGTAAACAAATTGCATATACAACAACTAACTAAAAATCTCTGAGTTATTGCATGATACTGTTGTATTGCTTTGTTAAAAAAAAAGACTGATGGACTTCAAAGAAGATGGAAATGTAACTAATTACATTTCAATTGAAGCCTGTGCATGATTTGTGCATATAATTGAAATCAGCAGTTTGATTTAGTAAACCCTGAGACTATGTAATTTTTTCAAGTAGGCTTGCTTATCTTTTGAGAGATTTTAAGTGATGACAGCCATTAAAACCACATTTTAAAATAAATTTAACTTGGAAGGAGACTTCAGACTGTTATACCACAAAGTTTTCAAACAAAGATTCGCAAAAATAAAAGAAGACTATTCAGCAATTTTGCTCTTTCAAAAAATATTAATGAAAATAGAACTAATTTTCAGTCAATAAATTAAAATGTTACATTGTTTTCTATTTGTTGTATGTTCTTATGTCAACGTATTAGTGCCAGTGTATCATTTACAAATAAATAAATATACACTATATTGGGGTTGCATGTTCAGAATTTTTTTTTAACATTTTTAGAGCGAGCCCAGGCTGTGCTTGAACTCCTTCCTGGGCCTAAGTGATCTTCCTGCCTCAGCCTCCTCAATAGGTAGGAGAACAAGTATGAGTCACTTTACTCAACCAGAAATGTTTTTAATAATGGTGGATGATAAAAAGTGTTTATAGATCGTTGCTGCTGAAAAGACTATATTGGACACACTGTGATACCCAAAACCAAATGCTAGCTGCTTTTTAAGTCAAAAACAATTAGCCAGCTAATGATCTATATTTTGCTTTACAGTGTAACTTGACAAGAGTAGAAAAATGTGAAGCTATAAGACAATGCAAAATATAGGGGCCAAGAAAGAAAGCTTCCCCTTTCACCCTCTGAAGGTTTGCTGAAAATGAACTGAAAAAGGCAGATCAACAGGAGAAAAGGCATGTGTTTATTTTAACATGCATACCATGGGGAACTGCAGAAGAGTGATGACCTCATCACCCAACAAGGTCCAGATGCCCCTGTATCCTCTCTTCATAGTGAAGAGGGGATGAGGTGTGTAGGAGTAAATGACAAAAGTTCCTCTGAGCTCTGGGGGGGGTGCTGGGAAGGTGAAGGATGAAGTGTCACCTTGCACAAAAGTTGTCAGACCTGCCCTCAAGGGAATAGATGAAAAGTTAGATGAAAAGTCTATCTGGGTATAGTGACAACTCCGTCTCTTCTCTTCTTTCCTGGTCATTTGATGAGATTCCTAAAGTTAGGGGTCTTATGACAATTGCCTGTTTTTCCTTTTTTTTTTTTTTTGGAAAGAAGCTTTATTAGACAAGAAAATTCCATAGAGAGAGTCCCTCCAGGTGCTTCTAGAAAGAGGATCAGAGAAACAAGGGATGGGAAAGGTCAGAAAGAGAACTTGGATCTAAGGCTTATTTCTAAGGCCTTTTGATTTGCAAAGTACTCAGCATGCCAAAGCACTATATTTTGAGGAATCATTTTCTGCACCCCAACAAAACCTTGATATGCAATTTTTCAGTGTAATTGCAAGATACCCTTGGTTATAGCTATCTGATATATAATCATTAACTGATAATGATTTAATTGCTGCTCTGTAGATTCATAGCAAGCAGAGTATTTGAAGCTGTTTGAAACTATTTCGACTGCATTTGAAGGAATTTATTTTCTGGATGCCTGATGAACTCAAATTCTTTTGCAAGCTCTTAGCATTGACTTTCACGATACAATGCAAGTAACTGCAAGGGCAGATTGTCTGCTAGAGGTTTTGCAACAGAATTTTTCTTAGAGTTTTTGTGAGTTTTCCTCTGAAGCTGATTAATACCCTAAATGAATTGTAGGAACAGTTTCAAAGTCACTAACGTCTGCTCTTCAGGCATGTCGGTGGCTGGAGCCCAGGCAGTTATTCATGCTGCATGTGCATCTTAAACTAAGGGTGAGAAGGAAGGAATTCTCAAATGAACCTTCCAATCAATCCGATAGGGACTGCTTGTGAGTTCCCCTCCACCTTTCCAGTTAAGGGCCTGACCTTTGCAGACCCTGATGAGTCATTTAGCTATTAAACATTTAGAAGGAGGCTTCCAATGGAGAGAACAAAAGGACAGCATTGCTTAGTGCAAACGCATCAAGTGTCAAAGCCACTGACTGCACCTTTTTACTAAACATTTCTCTAACATTTGTCTTCCCCCAAGCACTGAAGAGAGATATATTTTACTTTCTCAATGTAATGCAGTCACAAGGCACCCACTAATAGAATCCACTGCTTGTGAACATTGGGCAGGATGGTAACTACTGGATGAACCATGGGTGTCATTCACATATGACATTTTTTTACATATTTATTTACATGTTTTTTTCTCTATAGGAACGGGAGCCAGAATCCACAGATGTCATTATCCATCTGCAGCCTTCATTTACTACCCAGAAGGCAAGAATATTGCATTTTAGAAGTGTCCATACTTTTGTTCTTTCTTATCACAAATGACTTGGGAAGCTCCGACCATTCGTGTTTACCCTGAGTGAAAGTCCCAGTCAAAGCCTTGCTTCCTGGAGGGCTTTGAGATTCTGGTACAAAAGGCATTTTATAAGCACAAAGTGGAAAAGCATCATTCATATTCATTTGCTGCTGTGGCATTTCTCCCTGGAATCTTCCTCTTGTCTGTCAACATTGGGCAAAAGGACTGGCCTCATCTACATTACAAATATTCTTTTAATGGTCTGGAGGTAGGAAAGGGACACGCAGCACAAGAGTGGGAAGGGAAACTCAAGCTCTCCTGTTGGAGAGTCTCAGGCTTCTTTATCCATAAAACTGGTTGGACATAATTGGTGTGGGTTTATGATTTGTTCTGGAAAAACCTGAGTATGAAATCAATACAGTGCTTTGTGCATGTTGGCTGCAATGAGTGTTTTTTATGTGATTGCAGGGAACTGTCGGAGAGGCGGCCATCCGGAGGGCTCTCTGAGGGGTCATTTAGAATGCAACTGTCCTGGGCAGAGGATGGTCAGCACTGGCCCCCACTGCACAGGAAGGCTTGCAGAATGGAGAAAGGTCCACTAACGTGGCTTCTATGAGGTGTGGGCGGTTCCTTTCTTGGTGTGGGGCTCTGTTTGGTGTGATGTAAGAGGTGTCAAGGGGCCTTTCTGTCCCTGAAGATCTTAGCAGATGATACCTGTGAAAGTTGCCAGCTGGATTAGGTGAAGCAGAGCACATGGCTCTATCTGAGGGGCTCCCATTCTCATTTGGGAATATTCTAGGATACAGGGCACTACCCAAGAGGCAGAGCCTGGAGTGGCATTACACGGGTGAAAGATCTGAGTGCCAAGTCCATAGAAGTGAGCAGGGGCCGGGGGAAGTTGAGGTGCTTAGAGAACAGGAGAGCTGCCACAGGAAGGGATGATACCCACAGGAAGGAAGACCCATATCTCAGACCCCTTCCCTTAGACCTCTTCCTGGGACCTCCTCGGAGTCTGCAGATCAGCTGCTGCTTCTCCATCTCCCGTCATCTTCTTCAAATCTTTCATCACGAAAAATTTTCAGTGCAGACCTAAGTAGAACAGTAAAGGAACCCCCATGACCCATCCCCATCACCCACCATCAACAGTTATCAACACATGGTTCCATCTTCCCTACTTTCATCCTTGCTCCAGATTATTATCAAAAGTAGTTCAACCCTAGTTATATTTCATTTAGTCCTCTCTATTGCATTTTTTTCTGGCCACATTCTTCTGTCTGTCAGTCATTGTCTTAAGTCAGTCTGCTAGGTTGGCTAGGAAAAGACTCAAGAAAGAGCTCTGAGAAATTTTGAGAGAAATGATCAGATTGACCAAACAAGGTATGCTTAATTTAGTTCAATTCAACCGTTACTTGTTGAGTCCTAGGCTCAGTGGTGGATTCAGCATATCAGTGAAACATGATTTCTGGCCCACAGGGTTCAGTGCTTTAGTTCTGGGTGTTGGACGAGGGCCTGTAGCAAGCATTCACTCAGGAAAGACAGAATGTGGTCACCAAGAAAGGAAAGGTACAAGGTGTGGTGGAGGTTATAAGGCATGACAAACACACTGGCTGGGAATGGTGACGGGCAAGAGGATCAGGAGGGGTCGTAAAGCCTGGGGCATTGGAGAGGTACTTGGAAACCTAGGCAGAGAGTGGGACGGTTACTGCAGAACACTTCAGTGTGCAGGTGGCATGGCAGTGGGGACAGCAGAGTCTAGCAGCTGGAACACATGGGGTGAGGGGCCCACAGGGGACTGGGGGTGGGGAAGGTAGGCATGTGGGCTCTCAAACCCTTGGGCTTTTTCTAGCATAATAACAAATATTATTTCTAAGGAAAAAAAAAACCATTGGCTTTCTAGAAGCATGGCTATTTTAAAAAATACAACTCCAGACCCCAATTAGGAAACTGAAAGGAAATCAAAGTGAGCTTAATGGAAATTAGGTAGTAGGGGTAATAAAAGAAAATGCAAGTAGCTGCCTCAAATCCTGTGGACTCCAGCTCCACCAGGCAGGCAAACACTTTGTTTTTACCTATAAATGAAGTATGTCCGTGACTCGCACTACATAGAATATAAGTTAAGCTATTGTCCTTCTCCACTGTGCTCTGAGAATATACAGATTTTGCCTCTGCCAGCAAAACAAATCTATAGACAGAAAATTCCTAGCACTGCTTTCATGCGAGGGATAACAAAGGTGACAGACTCTGGCAAAATGTTCACATTTATAAATGAAATGGAATGGTAACTTGATTTTTCAAAAGGATGAGGTTTTCATTACATATGTAAGCATATTTATGAAAGAAAACTCAAACTGCAGTAAAATGTGAAAAGGCAAGGAAATTCATTGTCCCACTACCCAAATGACATTTTTTTTTCAGAATTTTGGTGTTATAGAATGATTTTGGAGCATGCTTTTCATACTGAATGGCTTCAATATTTTTTCCCTGCTCTCTTCCACTCCCTGCACCCCTTCATTATGTTTATCAATGAGTTTGGGCAATCGTATAGACTTTTTAAAGAGTCAGTTCTCTTTTGAACTCAGATTTCAGAAGGGGTGCAGGGAACCATCTCGATATAAGTAATGATATAAAGCTTATTCTCAGATATGTGTGAAACCGAAAACTGCTAACATTTGCAGAGCTTTGGGAAAACTACACATGGAGGTCTAAATAGCATATGTCTAAATAGTTAAAGTTTTTATAGATTAAGCTAACTCATTATTAAAGAAAATCTGTTCTAGCCTCCTTCCTTGATAAGTATACCTTCATACCAGCTGCCCCTTGGAAGCTATTAAATATGTCATGTCCTCTTGCCTTCATTACAGCTGCCCCTTGGCCACCCCTCTGGGCTGGGGTGTCTACACCAAGTCCTCTTGGGACAGGCCCTAAAAGCAGACTTGGAGCCATTAGGGCCAGTTCCCTGGAGCTTCAGGTGCACCTCTCTCCTCACCCTACGTGCAGAGACGGGCCAGCATGTAGCCTCAGCCTCATGGGGCCCAGGGCAGGCACCCCTCTGGCTCTGGTCTGAGTGAATCATTCCATATTTCCTATGTGCAGGTCATGTGCTGGGTGCTGGGAACTTAAAGGTAAGTAAAAACAGTCTAGTGGGAGCACACAGACTTCCAAATAAGTGCCTCCTAAAATGTAAATTTGCAAGTCTGGGTTGACCAAGTCAGGAAAGTCAAGAGGAGGTAACTTTGCAAAGAAGGAAAGAGAATTTCAGGCAGAGAGAAGAGTGTGGGCAAAGTCTTAGCGGTGGTGGAGAGCACAGCCAGAGTGAGGCACAGCAGGCTAAGAGGACGTGGGGTTGAAGCCACCAGGAGCTCAGGTGTGAGTTGTGCTGAACAGGCAATGGGCACCAGATCAGGAAGGGCCTCTGTGGCCTTGCTAAGAAACTAGGTCCATCTGCAGTAAAAGGCCTTTAGCTGGGGTCAGGAAAGGTACAAGGTGTGGTGGAGGTTACAAGGTGTGTTACAAGGCATCCCATGATCAGGAATAATAGGGCTAGACCAGACTAAATCAGTCCAGGCTAGACCTATTTTTTTTCCTTTCTTCTTCTTTTTTGGTGTGTGTGTGTGTATGTGTGTGTGTGTGTTTGTGTGTGTTTAAGAAAAGCAAAATATTTATTAGATACTCAAAGAAGTGTGAAATATGTAAATACCAAATAGACATTTGATAATATTAAAGAATTAATGTTTTCTGATAACAGTATTGTGTGTTTTTTTTAACTTTTACTTTAGATTTGGTGGTACACGTAAAGATTTGTTACACAGGTAAATGCCTGTCACTGGGGTGTGTTGTACAGATTATTTCATCACCCAGGTATTAAGCCCAGTACCCTTACCTTTTCTGCTCCTCTCCCTCCTACCCTCCCTCTCAAGTAGACTCCCGTGTCTATTGTTTCCTTCTTTGTGTTCATAAGTTCTTATCATTTAGCTTCCACTTATAAGTGACAACATGTGATATTTGGTCCTGCATTAATTTGCTGAGAATAAGAATTTGCCTCCAGCACCATCTATATTCCTGCAAAAGCCATGAGCTCATGCTTTTTTATGGCTGTATAGTATCCCATGGTGGATATGTACCAGATTTAAAAATCCAATCTGTCATCGGTAGGCATTTAGGTTGATTCCATTAGACCTGATAATTCTTTGGAATAGTGGAGGAGAGGAGGAGATGGAGTGAGGCAGACAGGGTTCAGGGGAATATAGAAAGTCAGATGGCCAGGGCTTTGGGGATGGATTGGGTTAGGAATGAGGGTGAAAGTAGGTACCAGGCATATATGGTTGGATGAACATGTATTAGTCTGTTTTCACACTGCTATAAAGAAATGAGACTGGGTCATTTATAAAGAAAAGAATTTTAATTGACTCACAGTTCTGCATGGCGAGGGAGGCTCAGGAAACTTACAGTCATGGCAGAAGGCAAAGGGGAAGCAAGAATGTCTTACATGGCAGCAGGAGAGTGGGGCGGGGGGAGTGCCACGCTTTAAAAACCATCAGATCTCATGAGAACTCACTATCATGAGTATGATACAATCATACAACAGTATGAGAGAAACTGCCCCCTTGATCCAATCACCTTCTGCCAGGTCCCGCACTTGATAGGTGGGGATTACAATTCTAGATGAGATTTGGGTGGGGACACAGAGCCAAATTATGTCAAATGGAATGGATGAGCTGGGGACACTGAGAGAGGTTGAGAGTTGAAGGCTGGGGAAGGTCATGAGCTTGCTTTAGGACATGTGCATTTTGAGATGCCTTTGGGACATCTGAGAGGGCAGCAAGTAGACATAAGCATGTACTGCTAAGCTATGAAAAGAGGTTGGGGCCAGTTGCAATGGCTCATGCCTGTAATCCCAGCACTTTGGGAGGCTGAGGCAGGTGGATCACTAGAGGTCAAGTGTTCAAGACCAGCCTGGCCAACATGGTAAAACCCCACCTCTACTAAAATACAAAAATTAGCATGGTGTAGTGGCATGCACCTATAATCCCAGCTACTCGGGAGGCTCAGGGAGGGGAATCCGTTGAATCTGAGAGGTAGAGGTTGCAGTGAGCAGAGATTGCACCACTGCACTCCAGCCTGAGTGACAGAGCGAGACTCACTCTCTCAAAAAAAAAGAGATTGAGGCTGCAGATTTAAAATATGTAGGAGGCATCTCCATGGAATTAGTGAGGTAAGCCATGGAAAGGTACCTGCCTGCTTCTGGTAGAAATGAAACAATCCAAGCTTTCCAATGCAGATGAGAACTTTAGAAATGAAATCACACAAGCAGTGAACTAAAATGAGAAAGGCAAACCTTCTAGCAACCTTGCATCTGACATTTGTCACTGTAAACAGACCTGTCATACACAAATCACTTGCATCCAAGGAGGACTGTGGATGAGTTGGTCACCCCGCACAGGTCTCTTTGTATCTGTGAGTTTAAATCAGGATCTTGTTACTCGCACACCGTTTTGTGGCATGTATTTGTAAATATATCTTGCCACATATTTTATGCTTCAGTTAATTTAGTTGACATCTAATTTAGTTGACATATAAAAATAAAATCAATTTTCAGACAAAATACCCATAAAATAAGTGAAATGCTATAATAGGTTTCAAGAAATTAAAATGTAATGTATTTAGGCTTCTGTTCTAAAGCAATTTCATCTAAAATAGCAGATATTGTAGATGTAATTTTTTTTCTACAAATGTCTGTCAATTATATCATAATAAATGTTGCTGCTATATATTCAGAAATGTATTGCTTGGAGTAGTTTGTCATAAAAAAAATGAAAATTTTTGTTGGGATTTTCTTTAAAATGCCAAAGAGCCTAAATATGAATACTTTATTTATTGGTGTTGAGGCTGTAATTAAGCCATGACAATGATTGTTACTTTGGATGTAAACACTATCAAAATTTCATTGGGTGAGTTCTTTTTAAATTAATGTTGAGTTATGTTCTGTTTATTATCCTGTTTGCTTACGTTTCCTGTCATTTTCCAGTTGTCTGCTTGGATTCTGTTTCTCAATAGTGATTTAGCAACTGATAATGTGTATTGATTTCAGTTTTGCTTCTAATTTACATTTTCATGTCTTCGGTTGATGTATTTGGCTTAATCATTTTATTATTATAAGCAGTTGTACAATTTGTTAATTTAGCTAGATGATTAAATTTGGCTTCTAAAGAGAGTTTGTTTTAGAAAATAGTCCCTGAAGGAAATTAGTGTTTGGCATTTCCAACATGTCTAAGGAGCTGGTCTCTTAAAGATAACTAGAAATGTAACTCTAAATTCTCGAAAGTGGTTTTGTAATTTCAAACCTCTGACTATATGGAGCTATATATTCCAGTAGGTGGTGCAAATCGACTCCATTTCAAATGGAAAGGTAATTTAAACTTGTGATGTAACTGTTTTCACTGTAAAAATAATATTTCAACATGTTTCTCAGCTGCAAAATTATTTTCCTCTCTTCCTAAAGGAAGCTTGATTTACCCTCTCAATGCTCATTTTTCTTATGGTTTATTCCTCAGATATCATTCTGATCATTGTCATTACAGGAGAGATGAGAGGAAATTAGAGGGACTAGAAGAACCAGAAGACCTGTTAAAACTCATGAATACAAAGAAAAGTCATTTGCTTCTGTGATTCCATTCCATAATAAAATGTGTATAATGTCAGTATCAGTGTTCTAATAGTTTTTATGTCCACATGATGAATTCAATGCCATATTTTTTCTTTTGTAAAAATTGGGGTTATTTCACTTCTAGGAGTCTGATATCCTCACACAAGCACATAAAATATGTATACAAGGAGATTCACAGCAGCATATTTTTAAAATTAATTTTGTTGTTTCATCTCAGTCATATATGTGCACAAGAGGCGGCAAAGTAGCATGAATTAAGAGCAGGACCTCGGGGCAGCCTGCCTGCGACAGAGGCCTTTATCACATGGGAGCTCTGTTTCCTTTTCTGTAAATGCAGATCCTCACAGGTACCACTACAGCATCATGGTGTTGGTAGGAGGATTACATGAGAATATATTTAAGTGTGCGAAGCATGGCTGGCACGCCGTAAGCAGTGTATCAATGTTCACTGCACCTCTAAAGTCAAAGAGCACTGAAAGGCAGCATTCCCTTACAGTACTGCTCCAGCCCCGATATCACTTCCTGGTGGTAAGCACTCACAACTCCTCTCTGCTGCTGCTCCTGATGGCCACCACTATAGCTTTAAATAGGATTCTTACACCGCTATTTTTAAAACCACTTTAACTATTTTAGGTGTTTAATTCACTAACATTAAGTACATCTACAATGTCATGCAGTCATCACCACTGTCCCTTTCCAGAATGCTTGCATCTTCGTAAACAGAAGCTTTGTCCACATTAACCAATAACTCCCCATTCCCCTTTCTCAGCCATGCTGGGAACCATTACCCCACTTTTTGTCGCTACAGATTTGCCTATTTTAGGTATCTCATGTAAGTGGAATCATACCATATTTGTCCTTTGGAGACTGACTTATTTCATTTAGCATAGTGTCCTCAAGGTTCATCTACATTGAACAGAATTTCATTCCTTTTTAAGGTTGAATCATATTCTATGGTTTGTATCTGTAACATTTTGTTTCTGTTTATCTGTTGATGGACATTGGGTTTTCTTCTGCCTGTGGTGACTGAATAATGCTGCTATGAACATAGGTGTGCAAACATCTATTCAAGTCTTTGTTTTGGGGCAGCTGTCTTTTTGACGTATCTGTTCTTACATTATCTTTTTACTTCTAGGCATGGTGAATTAGATAGACAAGGACTTAATCATAATCAACTCCCTGCATTTCTATATACACACTCCCCCTCCCCACTCCCACATAGCTTTGGTTAAAAAAACAGCGTTTTCTCTATTTAATGAAAGTCAAGGTGCTCTTACCTTCCCTGGGACAGAAGGGACCAGGGAGGAGATGGTGTTCCTTGGGCCGGGGCAGAAGCGGAGGGAAGCAGAGATGATGAGCGAGATCGTGCCTGGTGCTAGAGCTAAAAGGAAGCAGGGAAGAAAGATCCTGGCTTTCCCCTCCTGTCTCTGCTCCGTCTCCTACAGCTCAGACCAACTTGAAAGCCAGCGGGCAAAGGCACCCAGGCCATGCGTCTGCAGGGCCCGGGAGGTGAGAATGGACCAAGGAAGGAGGCCAAATGGAGCCCACCTGCACCCTTCCCTTCCTCGACTGCCCTCTCCATCACCAACTCCCTGCCAGCGCCCATGGCTCCTGCTGCCGGCAGGAGGGCCCCTTCCCTGAGAGCAGCCTCCCTGTGCACATGGACCTGGCAGGGAGGCTCACACACCCGCACTCAGAAGGAGCACAGAAGCTTCTCCCACGGCCAAATAGAAATGGCTTTTGGATTGCCCGCCATTTGGGAAGATTATCTGCACCACTGCTTCCGTCCATTACTGAGCAGAGCCAGGGGGTATCTGGACTGTCCTTGGTGTTCCGGGATGACCTTGCGGAGAGCTGATTACAGTCTTTGTGCGGAAAAGAAGACGTCTGCCTGCCATTCTTTTCCTCACTCTGGTTCAGCGACGTTTGATCTCTGGCCTGCGGCTGGCACCCATATTAAAGGGCTTCTCATTGCTTGTGATTTTTCCTGGAAGATCAGATTTCAGATTGCAACAAGGCTTGTCCACCAGACCTGTAGAGAATCCATATTTGCCTTTGAGCTTCCAGGCTTCAATTTAGTACTTGAGACCCCTTCTCCAGAGCACCGCTGCCACCCTCATCCCAGCCCCCTGCCTCCTGGCCGTACTCCCCTACCCCCAAACCATTAGAAGGACAGCTCCCAACACAGCTGCAGTGGTCTGAGCAGAAAAGAAAATGAGAGCGAGAGGCAGACTCCAAGGTCAGGACCTGCGAGAGTCTGGGGATATGCCAGTGATGGGAATTAGGGGTCTTCCTGGTGGGCTCCTTGGATTTGCACAGAGACCATGTCCTCCACCATAGCCTCCTCTCATGCCGCGAAGCCTTGACTCCAGGACTCACTTCCAGAGCCTCTGAGCTGCACCCACCCCTAGCTCTAGTCCCACCCATTTCTTATGTCCTAGGCCCGTTTCTTCTCTCTCCAGCCACCCCTGCATTCCCACAGAGGCACTATTGTTTATAGGTGAGAAGCTGATGCATAAAAGGTTAAGCAACTTGCCCAGGGTGGTGCATCTGATAAGCGGCAGTGCCAGGGTGCAAAACCAGGCTGGACCGCCACAGCTTGTGCCCTTACCTGAGGGCACCTGTGCCCCTAGGCCATCCCTCGGTGGGTTCCTCAGGGCTTTTGCTGCTTACTTGCCCTTCCGCCCTTCCTTCCTTCCTCCCTCCCTTCCTTCCTTCCTTCCTTTTTCTCTCTCCCTTCCTTTCTCCCTCCCTCCCTCCTTACCTAACTCCCTCCTTCTTTCCCTCCCTCTGTCTCTCCCTCCATCCCTCCCTCCCTCCTTCCTTCCTTTCTTCTTTCCTTCCTTCCTCCCTCCCTTCCTCCCCTCCCCTCCCCCTTCGTCCTCCCTCCCTCCTTCCCTCCTTCCCTTCTTCCCTCCTTCCTTCCTTCCTTCATTCCTTTCTCCC